>WAAD01002361.1:30825-104562 GCA_013389945.1 Fregata magnificens
GAGGAATGGGGGGTTGTTCCCCGACAGCCGCCCGGGGAAGAGGCGGGCGGGGGGGCGCAGCCGAATGGCGGCCCCGCGGCACGGAGAGGTTCCCCGAGCCCCCTCCTGCCCGGGCGGGCTTCGGGCGGCGCCTTGTACGGCCGTCCAGGGTGAAAAGTCCCAGCTGCGAAAGTGGGGGCTGCAGCTCGTGTGGAGGTCGACGTGATTTCATGAAGCGTTTTTTAATTATTATTTCCTTTGGGAAGTATATTCGATGCATGCTGTCGAGGTAGCAAAGCGATCTGGTATTAGAGAATGTCTGGAGTGGGACGGTGCAATGTTAGTTCAGTCCTCTTCTACATACGCATTAATAAAATTTTCTGTGATCCGCTTGTTTTGACAACGCTCTTGTTCAGCATATAGACTCCACATTTTTCTCTCTCTCTCTATTTTTTTTTTTGTTGTGTGTGTGTGTGTGTGTGTCCCTGTGTCTTCCTGACCATACAGCATTCAGGTCCTGCCTCCAAAGAGAACAGTTTAATCTCTCATGAGCTTTTTTACTCATAAGTGAGCATGTAGCAACAAATACTGTATTACAGTATAAAATATAATATTGTAAACACACAATCTTGTTGTACTGTATGGAATACTTTCCATAAAAACACTGAATAATCTTAGAATAACCCAGAAGCTACAGAAATGTTTCAGTAAGAAAGCGTGGCATGGTGAACAGTTACGGTGGTGTGTCTTTACCAGATACTCACTAGCTTTGGGATTGAATGCGGACACGGCAAAGGAAAGGAAAGCAATCCCTGTGGCTTAGTCTGATAATCCTCTGAAAGTAAATTGGCCCTACTCTAATCAACATAGTGGTTGGAGAAAAAGTGAAATCATTTCACTTCCAAGATAATAAATGCCAAATGCCAGAAAGCGTCCTTGCGTGTTTCAGTATACAGCTATTTTCTGTTTGGTGCATGTCTCTTATGCTACTCATTCAGCCTTTTTTCATCATGAAAACAAAAAACCCAAGCCTGCTTTAATTAATGAAGTTCAGTTTCACCTAGCTTGCCCTGTTGTGATAGTCCAGTTCAAAGTGTTACCTGCTCTGCCCTTTAGAAAAACTGTGGTAACATTACTTTTACCCATTTGAACGCATGACTCACACTGTTGCCTCTGTAGGTTTGGATGTCCAGACGCCAAACTGGGGAGACTGAGGAATGCACTCAAACACCATCTTTCTCCCAGGAGTGTCACTTTGGTTTGAACCAGTCTTGTTTTAGAAATACTACTGCATTCTGTTCTAATTTTCCAGAGCCTCCTAATCTTCTTCCAGGCTCTTAATGATGTAGTCGATAATAGGATTGTTGGTATTAATTTGGAACAATAATGCCAGCTGCCTGCTTGGTGGCTATTGGCAGAGGGGTGACCTTGCAGGTCAGCTAAGCAGAACTGGAAGTGCTTTGATCTGATCTATACAGAGCTAGATCTGTCCACCCGAACAAAAGGAGCAAGTGAATTCTCTCTCCATGGGATGCTGATTCTTCTCCAAAGAGCACAGAGGGCAGCATGGCAGTGGCTTTTGATGCAATCCTCGCTCGGATCAAGGATGTTTTTAAAAGAAATGGTTTGCTCATTCTCTCGGTGTTGTCAGTCACCATTGGCTGTCTTCTCGGATTCTTCCTGAGGACAAGACGGCTCTCCCAGCAGGTATGTGTGGCATGGCAGTGTATCACTACAGAGAAAACACTGTACTTATGTAACAAAAGACATAGCAACTTGCGGAACTTAAGGATGGACTTTTGAAGATAAAAAGCACGTATGTGTGTTTGTTAAATTTGTTTGATTTCATTTGTTTGTTAATCTACACTGTTCTTTGGGTCGTTTCACACATTCTCAAACTACATTTGAAAAGGGTTCTGGTCTTTAAGACACCTAGTAAGTCTAGCATAAGCATATTATAACTTTGCAAGTATGGATAATAATAGTGGGTGTTTAAGCTAGATGAAATGTAGCATCTAATATAGACCTGTTAAAAACTGGTAATGCAATATATTCATTGGATTTTATATTACTTTGCAACATAATGTACATCTAAAGAAAACACTGGGAATATTTTTCATCATCAGATGTACAGAGGTACAGCTGTCTATATTACACCAATGGTATTTTGTATTAATAAATTTGAGATTTCCCATCATTAACAGACCATGTTATTAAAGTCACTTGGGGATTTCTCCTCCAGCATACTTCAACTAAGCTCTTTACAGGTACTCATTTCTTTCTGCTGTATTAGACAGAATAGAGAGGGCAACATGCATTGCTGAATGCATTGTTTGAGCACAAAATATAAATCTCAACTAAAAAATATGGCACTTAGTCAACATGACTAAACTAAAACAATTCTTTGTTCTGCTACTGCCAACTGCAGTCTGAACATCTTTTATGTCCAAGCAGTAGCTTCATACACATCTAGCAAAACACAAAAAATGCAGAATGAAGAGATTATTCAGGGCAACCTATTAACAGTAGTCCCCAAGAGATGGTGTATTTCATTTTTGTCTTCCTTTGTAAAAGAACGAACAATGTAGTGTGGTTTTGTTGAAGTACAACATTATGTAATCTAATTAATTTTAGAATGATCTTTTAAAGCCTACTATGTTTGCCACCTTATATACCAAAGCTGCAGATTTTACCAATGTTATCAGATCCACAGCTCTAGGAGGACTCATGAAGACAGATAGTTTTTATCTCAAAGCAATAAGCATCTCTCCATGTATTTCTAGGAAATTAGTTATTTCCAGTTTCCTGGTGAGTTACTGATGAGGATGCTGAAAATGTTGATTCTCCCCCTGGTTGTCTCAAGGTAAGTGAGGACAATGATTGTTCCAATAACTTTTGAAGTTTCCTAAATGAGACATGTCATCACCACTGGTTTGGGTTTAACTGAATTAATGTCAAAGTGCCAGGACCGTTACTGACTCCTGTACATTCATCTTTATAGTGGAGCTATGAACATATTTTTTAATCAATAGGAACATTTATGCAATATCTCATATAGGTATTATTTTCTTAAAAACTCATGGGGTTTTTTTAATTTATGTTTTCTTCTTTCCTTGTAATGGGAGGACTTTTTCCTTCAAGCTAACTAGAAGTTAAATATATGGAATAAATAACGCCCCTTATCAAAAAGCCTACCTTAGATCTAAACAATTGAAATAATACACCATACAAATAAGATGAAAAAGCACAGTTAATTTATAGTCTTCTGCAGTATTTTGAGATGTGCTGTAGTATGATGAATATTGGAAAAATCCCAACGTATATGCCTGCCTTCAGCTGGAAGTGAAAGTGATTTCTTAGTACATTAAAGGCAGAACCTTTAGTGATGCCACTTTATTGGTGGCAGAATTAATGATCTAGATCCTGGTGCTGAGGGATGGTGCATGGTAGCTGCCTTTGCAGTGGGTGGGCATAATTTAGGATAGCTTTTTCTCTCCTCTAAATTTGTCTTGTCTTCCAACTGACTACAATCACAAATACCAGTTGGATGGCCAGAAGCTCTCAGCCCCACGCTGAGAGAAGAGAGAAGGAGACATGGAGAGTGACAAAGCTAACTTTACCTAACCAGATCTGAAAAAAAAAATTCTTGCACTCTGTGGTGCCTTTCCTTGAAGCCTCATCTTCTAGAACCGAATACATATGCCAAAACTCATCTTCCATTTTAAGAAAAAGATAAGTTTCTAGGCCTCAGATCGCTGAGAGTTGCTGAAAATAAACAGAACCCAGCACTAATTTTACTTTTAAATCATCTACTTTTACATCTGCCTTCTCATGGTTTTTCATGGAATGAAGCTTATTCATGATGCTTGCATGCCTAGAACTGGCCATAGTATGACCACAGACTCATACCGGGTTCTGTCCCACGCAGCTAGAGAACGCCAAGACAAAATAAGTTAGATTTTTTTTGAGAGGTGAAAGGAGAGTTTTCCAAGGACAAGAAGAATCCCACATGAGGAAGTGACGTAGTAAGGACAGAAAAGGGTTGGAGCAGAGTCGCATGCCCTTCCCTAAAATGTATAGTTCTTTAAATCCCCTTGTTTTTTAGAGATACCAGGAGGAAAAGCAGCACAGTGGGGAAGAGCTGCTCTGACACAGCCTGTGGTAGCTCTAGGTTACCTACAGATGTGTCAGAAGTGAATCTCTGAGCCACACTGTTAGAACTGATGGACTCCATCCTCTGAGGAAGAAAGAGAAGAAACTTTACAGATCTTCAAAGGGATTAGCTCTCATTGTAAGACAGCAGTGGTCTATCTCCCTGTATAACAAACTAACCATCACTTGCTATTGCATACTGAAATTTCAGGTTTTTGCAAACAAAAAATACTGCAGATATAATTACATTCTTGTACAGTCCTTTTTTTTTTCTTCACAACAAGCACAGTATTTCCCACACATGTATTTCATAAAATGAGTAAACCAGTGCTCTGTGTTTTTACCAGTCTGCATACACATTTCAACTACATTTCTTTGTGAATTTGGAATATTCTCAGCCTGTCCTGTGGGAGCAATGACATTTAAATTATCTTCTAAATCACTCTGTATTATTGTTTAGAAAAGCCAGGGGTACAGCACCAAGCTCTAATTTTACTCTCCTAGTCAAAGTTAATGAAAGTTTTTTCTTGAACTAACAAGTAAAAAAAAAAATAAAGAAAAGGGAAGGTGAGAAAGGAGGGTTAAAAGAGGTACTCAGTGCAAAATACTCTAGTGTAAAATACTCAGTGCAAAATAACTCTGGACTCTCCAAGTCCAGAGTTTATCTTGAAGGGTTGTGGCAGAAGTAAAAGGCGGCAAGTGTGTGACCCAGAAGACTGATAATAGACTAGAAAATCTTGCACTTATAGGTCACTAGCACAAATCTAACCTTAAACAGAAGTGGCTGAAAATTTGTACTATCCCTCTTTTGACCTGATAGTTAGACAGTTAAAACAGGAACTTTGCAGATTGTATCCATTAGGAAAGAGATGATATAGTCAAGTATCTCTGATTGAACTGTGTTTATTTTAAAAGTTCCTTGAATGCAGAAGAAATCAGTCGAATAACAGGAGAATGTTTCTTCAATGTACAGTTCCTTGTCTTACTCAGCTCTGTCCCAGCACCTGGAAGTGCTGTATACTAGAGCTCCTGTACCTGTTTCTGATATCTCCTATCACCTGTGGTCTTACTTTTCGTTTTCCCACAGACAGAAAAATCTTGAAAAAGCAACCACCAGCAAAACTAGCCTTCCAGTTTGAGCCCTTCATGAGCTTTTGTTTTTGTTGTGATGTGGACCTTCATTAAGGATGGGGGTTGATATTATTTCAGTTATCTGGTTACATAAACAAGCTTCATAGCATACACTGACTTTAAAAGAAGTATATATTGATTTCCCCCATCCTCTGCCTGAAGTTTAGCCCTGTTCATACCTATTAGTGTGAACCACGAAGTGTCTCACGTATAGAGTTTGCTCTTCTCAGTGATGAGAGCAGGTACCCACATAACAAAGGATGCTGCTTCTATTAGCAACATAAAGAAAGAAATGATAACAAATAGTCTGACAGTTTGTATCTGCCCTAGGAGTACTCAGTAGGGGAATGTTACAAGATCAAATTTTAGACCCTGCAGTTACCAGATGTACAATACTTATTATATGTATAAACATAGGATACTACTTTTAAACCTGGGAATGGGAATATTAAGAGAGCTCGGAGCAAATAGGAGCCAAAACTGAATTCATAGTTACACACACTCTGCATGAGCTCTTACTGCACTTAGACAAGGGGATCTTCTCAACAAGCCTGAAAGATCAACTGCAGGAGATCTGAAGTTCCCTGATTCTCTTTGGGACAGAGGCCTTGATCCTCATATGACAACTGCAATGCAAATAATATATTTTCTCCCTTTCATGCAAAAGCTTTCAGCAGATATCTCAGGTTTTCAAGCAGGCACACACATACGTGGCAGTGCATCCTGCCCTGAGTCCTCTGATATGTTTAATAAAACATGGGTCCAGGTCTTCCAATAGGCATCTGCTGATCAGCTGGCCCAAGGTGCTCAAGTTTGTTAAACCATCTTTCCTTCCATCTAATGCATTTCCCGGCGTGTGGAGGCTCTGTCTATATTACACCCTCTGGCCAGGAGGTGGCTCTGTCTAGAAGACTGAGGAACCACGAGTTGTGAGGGGTCTTCAGTCACTCCAGCGCAGGGAGGACCTGTGCGTCTGGGTGGCCGTTCATCCGAGGCGTTTTCTAATAGTGCTACCTACCCAGAAAATTATAAAATATCTACTCTTTTTCAGTATGGTTAATTATAAACTCTTCCCCCCCACCACGTCAATTGGCAGAGATACCTGTGCATCACTTCAGTTTCTCAACTTAAATGCTTGAAATAATCAAATCTGATGTCAATGTTTTTGTGCTGTGCCCAAAGCAAAAATCTGGGAGAGAAACAAACACTCAACTTTCCCATTAATATCTCTTCACTTTTGCTAAAGATAATATAAACCCTCTGACCAAATCCTGCCTGTGCCAGCAGTGCCAGGCATGGGCACTGGCTCGAGCGCAGGCCAGCCATGCTGGCAGGTATTGTGCCATAACTCGTGTGCTGTTATCTCACTTCAGAGCATCTTTACCCTAGTGCCTGTTCCCTGCCGTGTCGTCTTTATCTCAGGTTACCAGTTTTGTACTGACCGACTTCCAGTGGGCCAGAAACTTGATTTTCAGTAACTGCATTGACTTAAGTTTTTTGGGGAGGCGGTTACTGAAACCTGATCTGCTACAACTTCGTATCTTGTTGTGACTGAGGTTTTGAAGAAGCTGCAAACTCTGACTCAAAAATTTACCACTGCTGAGGCATTTATAATGCTGCTTTTTGGCATGGATTCCTTCCCGTAGGCAGAGACTGTGCCCGTAGGCACTGTGGCGTTTACCCCAGAAAGGAAATTCAGCTCTCTGTTCAAAATGCAGAGGTGCCAGTGAGCCCGCAGGGGAGAGGAGGTCTGGCTCCCAGCGCGCTGCAGAGCTCTGGGCAGGCAGAACCACCTCGTGCACCAGACCTCCTGCACCTTCAAAGACTAATTGCAAAATGTGTGCACTGCAGATCTGTAAGGCAGGTTGGAGAAGAGGCAGGGCTTGCAGCCCCTGGTTCTTATTTCAAGATAATACTGGAAGCGCACAGATTATTTCTTTCAGCCATATAGTTTCACAGACCTTACAGGAACGTAATTTTCCCTTTTGGAGCCTTCCATCCCCTCTGCGTAATTTGAGAGAAAAATGAATTAAAATTTTATTAGTAAGGCTCTCACACACACACAGTTTGACTGCATAAGCCTTGCTTCTTCAGAAAAGCAGGGTAAAGCCAGAGTTGCACAGGTTTACACCAGCTGAACCTGTTGAGTTCTTTTTGTCTTATATGTCTACCTGTATATGTAATAGAATATTGCATCCTTTATTTCAACACCCTCCTTTTTTATATGATTAAGCTTTTATCTGGTAATAGATATAGGGCCCAGTTTTCTAAGACTATGATTAGCAGTAAGCTCTGAGACTACTTGCGGGAAAGAGTTGTCAGGGCAGAATTGAACTGTTCAGCTGTCTAACAGGCTTGTAACGCCAGTGATATTCCTTTTAGAAAAAGCAGTTTGTTTTGTTTAAGCTTAGGATAATTATTACATTTTTTATGTATTTACCACCAACTGTGTTCTAGACAATTAAGACATAATGTTTAGCAGAGATTTGATCCTTTTCCATGTGCAGAATGTGTTAAAGAAAGATTGTTCCCTTTATAGTCAAATCTAAATAACTGATTTGACCTGTATTTTTTAAAGTTATAAAGCTCATTCTGCTAAGTATGTTGTGCCTGATACAAGTAAGTGAATGCTAATAAAATTTTATATTTATTTGAAGGCTCATTTGGGGATAGTAATAAATATTTGTTATCATTGGGGTTTTGTTGCTGAATTAAATATGATATGCTAAATATAGACCTGTCTTTCTTTAAGGGGATTCCTGTCCATAATGCCATCAGTTCTGGTAATCCCTTATCCTTCTGCTCAGATTCCTGAGTGGGTCATTCTTACTCATGCTGTTAAAGCCTAGTATTTAATTAGAACCTACTCCATTGTAGTACCCTTTTCCTCATATCACTTTTTTTCACAGTTCTCTGACTTGGGGAATGCATTGGCATTTTAATATCCCACTAATGAAAAATATTGCTCATTCTGTTTTAATGGAGTTCTGTCATTGTTCAGCTGTACTGTGCCAAACCAAATTTTGCCTCCCAGGACTCATTAGTTACATTTGAAGAGTTGACAACTGTATAAACTCTGCAAGAGGATGTGGAGATGCTCTGGGTGTAAGCAGATGTGAACTCACTTAGCCCACGAGCCAAACTGGGCAGACCGGTGCCAGATCCATGCCGGAAGCCGTACAGCTGCATTAGTGTGGCTTTGCGCCCAAGCTCGTATGTGAAGGACTAATGTGGCTATACGGCTTCCGGACCAGCCTTGGCAGCTCAGAGCAAAGGCAGAGCGAGTTCATGTCTGTCTGCAGTTGTCTGTGCAGACATACCCTAAGTATCTTCACAGCAACAGTATATTCTTCAGGAGTTCAGGGTTTAGTTAAAAACATGCTGTGAGACAGACCATTAGCTTGCATAAATTGTGTCGTGCACTGCTTTACTTGCTTTACTTGCAGTCAGCTGTAGATGAAACTGGTAGTAGAACACAGACTGGAGATTATTTGTCTGTTTTACTACTTAAGCTTACAATTTGTTAGGGATGAAAAATTTGACCCAAACACTCAGAGGACAGTACTGAAATTTGCAATCTAAATCTTCCACCATGATTATAAATCAGTGCCTGATACAGTCAATATAATGTCTATTCAGAAGGAAAATGCAGAGCTCTAAAAGGCTATGAAATCTGTCTTTTTTCTTATTTATCATTAAATTTAAACCAAGAGGACAGCCAAAATTAATTCACTCAATAATACTGGTTTACGTGAATGACAATATGTGCAGTACTACTTCTCCTAATCCATTCCTGGTACTGAGAGGTACTTTCTATGTTGTCTTGACAAATTCACGTAATTTAACTGAAGACTGAATGGGAAAGGATAGATAACATAAGCATCTGGTCAGTTTTGGCTTGGTCTTTTCTGCTGTGTCTGAGTTAAACTATTCCCTCTGGTCATTCTTTCCTAAATATCAGTCACTCTGTTCTTATGCTTGTGCAGCTGCCAAACTGGGGCATAATCAAGTGCAATCAAATTTATGTACTGTATTATCTAGTGAGGTGTTGAGGAGCAGCTGCAAAATGCTGCCTACGGCTCTCTGAGGAGCCAGCTCAGAACAATGTTTTATAATGTACCAAAGCAGCTGTATTTTCCCATAGAATTAAATTGCTCTTGGAAACACAGGGCTTTTTCTTCACATTATTAGACTCTGGACTTTTCCCTCTATTTCACCTGTGTTAGCTTGCCAATAGAAAAATATTGGCACTCAGGAAGGTCTTCCCCAACAGAGGAGCGTAAAGCTTCTCCTGGGTTAGTATGAAAAAATCTGGGGGGTACCTGAATCATAAAGTGTGTATAATGTCCCATTTCTGAACTACCTGTCATGTGTATCACTGTAATGTAAATAATAATAAAAATACATTTCACCCCAGTGAGAACAAGCTGTTAGCCCTTTCCTAGGATATGCAATCTACAGTTTTTATTGTGGAGAAAGTCAGTCTAGAGATGTGAGTTTTAAGGAGATGACTAGAGGGGATAAATATATTTACTTTCAGAGTGAAAAGCAAAACTGTACTTGGATGAAGCTGAAAGGGAAGGATTACCCAAGGGTAAGAAGAACTGGTCAGAGAGCAATCACCTCATTTGACACCATTATACTACTTTAAATTATCCATATCGCTATTACATTGCAGAACTGATGTCAGATTACCCCAAAAGTTCTCCAAAGGATGCTTTAAGATTGCCTGAGCTTGTAGAGGAAAATTCCATTCCACCTTCTTAGGAAACCTTATTAAGAATCCCTCCTCCGTGCCTCAGACATCTTCAGAAGTTTCACTACATTATAATCTGTAACATTATCGATGTTCTTAGCTGTGTTTAGGAATGCAGAGTCTAATGGTCAGATCCCATACTATCTTCTGGTGTTTTCTTTTGCTTGTGCAAGCCAGAGGTCCAACCTGTTTCAGTGAAAAATGACATGTTGCAGAGTTATGCATGTTGTAATGACAGAATTGGACCCACTGAGTACAACTTATTTAGGCAGTGTCAGTAGGGATCTAGTGATGTGCAATAGACATCTATGGTCACAAAGTGAATCGGTGTGGAAAGCACTGAAGTGATTACAAGCAGGGTATGAGCAGTTTGTGACCTGACAGAATTTTTCTGTAGTCCTCTAAGAGCTCTAAAGTACTTAGTGTCTTGCAAAAGAAATGGCAATGACATATGAAGCTTGAGGGACTGGCTGGATTCCCTCTGTTTCCTTAGGATAGAAACATGTATGAACTATAAACAGTTGAATAAATCTGACATTTGTTTATAATCCAAATTTGTGTTTCAAATCCTTTTGCCCTTTTCTTAATCTGAAAACACTTGAAAGAACTGACAGAACAGAACATCAAGTATTATTAAGATTCTTGGCTCTTTCCACAGATGTGAAGCTGCACATCCATATTTAATAGATAATTTGTTTTCATTTGCATCCTGACCTTTGAATTTAGGAAATACTTTTTTTTTTTAATCAAAACAGCTAAAGTCAGCAAGCCAGCCTGAATTCTGCTTGAGCTATACTACAGTGTCTCAGATCTCCTTATCAGTCAGTGATCAGAGGTTGCTGTTCACCACTTCCAGCATTCGTAGGTGTATCACAGTAGCCTCGCATATTGGGCTATTTGGGAGGAAGCAGTGACGGAATAGCTGTTGGACATTGATCTTCACTGTGTGCTGTACAAAGTCCTGCCTTGTTTACATTTGTCCATAAAAAGAGATTTCCTATTGCACACTAAGAAAATACAACGCATGATATGAATTCCTGGCAGGATTTTTGCTATATATATCGGTTTATCATTAACAGTTACAAGTGTTAGATAATAAGGAAAAGGAGATCTCAACATTTTAGGTAAAAAAATAAAACTCGTACTATTTTATAAAGTATTATTTAAAAAAAAAATCTCAAAAAGCTGCATGTTATGACGTACTAGAAATGTAGATTTCAGTTTCTTTTCCAGCAGCCTATCTGTAAAATTAAACACAATCACTGCAAATAGCGTTTTGCAGACAGCGAGATCTTCTAACATATTCTTCATTTACTGTTGTTTGAAGATCAAGAGCCAGACTTTCCATCATGCCTGACACCTTTGAGCTCACTCCGTGTTTAGTAAAATAGCTATATACTGAGGCTCTCTGAAAAGTTAATTCACATTTCAAGTGCTATTTACAGCTGATAATCTAACCATACAGAAACTGCTGCAACAGTCCTATCTGTAAAAGAGCTTCCACTTTTTGTATTTGTTTTTTTTGAGCATAGCCACTACTGTCATTTACATCAAGATATCTAAACTTTAAAAATGCTGTTTCCTATTACTTGATTTTCAAAGGAGATGAACCTTAGCAGCCCCCTGGACCTCCAGGAGCATTCTAGACTCTAGACTTCTCATCTCCTTTGAAAATCATGCTGCAATACTATGAAACTTCTAATACTACATGACACCGAGGATCATCCTACTGACTACAAGTGACCATGATAGTTTCTTAGTTGTGTTCAGATCAGTGGAAGCCTGTTAGTACACTGGTAGTCTGCAAAACTATTGAGTCTGAGTAAAATTCACAGAGAGCCTAGGTGTCATTTTATTGCCTGTCTGGACTGTACACAAACATACACAGAAAGAGTCTTCATATGTACAAATGGGCTGTCCTTCTACAAGTGCACAACACGTACCTGCTCCAGCAGGGTGCTGCTGCACTCCTGCTCGGGGTGTGAACATGGATTATCGCAGGATTTTATCTTCCTGTGTACTTAGACAAATGGCGTCATGCCACATGAGAGGTTCTGACAGCACTCAAAAGTGGGTGGATGGGACTGGAAATGTAGGGTGGCAGAGCTTCCAACCAAGATGCCACTTGATTGTCTGCAATATGCGTACAGGTACAGACCAACAGAGGTGCTAACTAGCTGTTTGCGCATGTCTGGGCAAGGAGGCATTTTTTCCTGTGCAGTGTGATACAACATTTGGAGATGAAAAAACTAAACTATAACATATCACTGTAAGTAAGGACAGACCACATAGGGTGAAGCAGAGACAGAGACGGGCTACAGTCCTCCCACCAGTACGGCTGTCACTCCAGCATGTGATGAGAGCAGCAGGCTTCTCTATTGCGGCCATGGCAGCGTGTTGCTCTGTAGGTATTCTGTCACATTAGAAGAAAGCAAAAGAATATCCTGGAAAGAAAAAGTCATTCTGATCCCTCTTTCTCACTGCTGAAATAATTTTAACTACACTAGAGACTAAGAGCAAAATCAAGCATCAAACTATAGAAAAAGCCAGAGAAAGTTTCTTATCTTTTTCCCTCATTACTGTAAAGAGTCTTATTTTCTTTGTTGCAAACTGCTCCTCCATAAATGATACCTCCATGGAAGTGAAGCAGCCTGTCATGAAAGCACAGATAGCTGGGCACAGATGAGGAAAAGTCTGGTGGTCCACCGCAATAGAGAGATCACTTCAGGCATGTCTTTCTTCACTGCAAATTGTTTGTCTTTAAATAAAGTGCCTTAATTTCTCTGTTTCCTTGTCTATAAAATGGAGATACTGCCTTCCTGCATGATAGTAGGTTACATTAGTAAAGCATTTTAAGATGATTAAATGGCCTGTGCTATGGAAATGGAGATTATTACCACGTTGAAACTTGAAGGCACTGCCCTTGACAAAAAGGTAAGCGACAGCCTGCCTGCACGATCAAGCAGCATTAGTGAAGCCAGCACTTCACTTTCATGATGCTCAACTGTAATAAAATCATCTCTAATGTAGCTGGTAGAGAAGCTTCCCAGCCTCAGTGGGAGAACTTGCTTAGGAAAGTCTTTTCTACGGCATGCAATTACAAAATGAGAATGTGAGGGAGGGTACAGAATGAACGAAAACAAACATGATTCTAGGAACAACTGTTGGTGGTTAATACTTGACCATTACTTCTTGACAGGATTAATGTCTTTCTAATCACACTAATCCCTTTTGATAACTTTATCCATAATCCATCTATTTCGAAGCAACATCCAGATGGCTTCTGGTGGAGAGGAAGACAAAATAAAACATGCAGAATGGGGTCTTAACAGCAGCTTCTTGTATTGTCCCTTTCTGAAGATATAGGTTTTGATCTTGAGACAGGTCCAAAAATGTGCTTTTTATCACAGAGCAGCAGAAAAAAATTAGAGAATTGCAGGGAAGATAGAAAGTTCTATTTTTATTTGTAAATAAAATACTTCGTAAGTACTCTGATGCTTATCAGTGACAGCCAGAACAAGCCTAGAGGTGCTCATAAGGGTTTAGCTACTTGTTTGCATGGGACTAATTAGATTTCCAAGATATTGAAAGAATACCCTTCCTCATTACCTCAAAATTGCTATAGTAGTTTTGGGGGTTTTACACAGATTTCTCTCAAAGCAGACATGAAACTTATTATTTAATAGTTTCATTGGTTTGTACTATTATAAATATTTTAAACAACCTAGTAACTGATTTTACATTTTTAATGAGTCACATATAATAATAATTTCTGGAGTTGTTGACGTCTTCCTCTTCCCTTCTAGTTTCCCCTTAAAAGCTTAATCTAGGTTTCATTAGATCTTCTACTGATCCTGGCTTCACTCTTCACCTTCCTCCCTCAGCAAGGACCCTATCAAGAAATAATTTATTGTAACCTTTCATAAATCACATGGATACTGTCCAAAAAAGTGAACAAACTTTAATCAAGCCATCCTAGATAAAATAATTCAGCTAGATTTTTTTTACTAGCAATCAGTCATGAAACAATTGAAGTCTTAGTGAAATAATTGTCTTAAAATCTGTCCCACTAAAATGCTGCAATTAAATAAACTTTTTTGAATTATTGGCCATATCCAGCTTTTGATTCAAATGCTGCTGTTTGGTTTACTGGCTTTTTCACTTTATTTCTGCAACAAAAATGTGGCTAGATACTTCAGAGAAGAGACAAGACAGATTTGGCTGCATCAGAACAACTCATTTCCCAGAAAACAAAGCAGAGTATGTTTAGAATTACCTAAGTCCTAATAAAAAAGCCAAATATCTTTTACTTGTTAAGAATAAAAATATAAACCTTAGAAAGATTGTAAACCTGAAAATGTTGTGGAGCATCAGGTTTGCATTTTGTAGAGATCTTCAGATTATCAAAACACAACTTTGAAGAGGCTTGAAAGCCTCAGACATATAAGGACCATAGGACAGATATTTGCACAAATATACAGCACATACAACAATTCTGGAGGCTATTCTTCAAATCATGTGTAGTCTGTGGGTCTCCAAGATTTGTGGGATAAACAAGATGATAGAATAAAAAAAAAGAAGCAGACTATTCTAGACAGCAGAAAGAAAAGCCACAGGAAGATCATTTTTACATGTAATTGGAACAACCTAGGCAGGAGATAAAGAGGTCATGGGGCTACTTATTTTTTTATGGTGTCTGTTATTATATCCAGCACCAGATGTTTCAAAGCAAGGTGCAAGAAACCTCTTAAGTCATAGTAATCAGAGATTTCACTTAAATCCTGCACTACAAGATTTAACATGTCATCCAAAACCCTTTAACATATTTTGGAAGCCTTAGGCTTGACATAATTTTTTTTCTGTACAAACTAAGAAATGGTCCCTGAACATGAAATTGCACTTTTGTGGAAATTTTTTTGCCAGGCTGATTAAATGAGTGAGATGTACTTTGATTATTCAGAAAAGCTGCATATTGCAGATTGTTTTTCATTGTCTTAATCCTGTTTTGTCCATTTGGCAATCATTAAAACATGTTATGGAAGCTACGCATGAAACATACATGTGGAAGCTACTTAACTACATAGTAAGTCAAATTATTTTAATCTATTAATCAAATATCTGTCCTGTTATTCCAAGCCTAACCAGATTCTGAGGCTTGACAAGAATTAAAGGTACACTGTTTTTCATTTCATTGTGTTTCATGAGAGTCTAGTAGTGGATGGCATAGGAACATCTTTGTTCAGTCTTACAAGAAGCTTGGGAAACTGTTGGGGAAGTTTTTATGTAGCCAAGAGTGTCTGATGAAAACTAGATTTAAAGGGAAAACCCGAACATGATACAGTGATCTTAAGTTAAACCATCTGGAAGCTTATTCCTCCTGACTTCCTTACTCCCTAGGAAATAAGTACTTTTTCTTGTCATTCTTTGGCTACATTTGTGAATGTTAGAGCTCTAGAGATCAACGGTGAGGAACTCCTGTGATGTAACTGTGTATTACTTACTTCATACAATAACTGTGATAATCAATATGTCTCTTAATCTTTATGTCTTCTGTCCTGTTCCCTCTGACATCAAATGTATGAAGCCAAATGAAAAATAGTTAATGAGTGATTACTGTGTCATATTAGTTACAGGCATTTCTTTCTGAAAATGACTCCAAGCAATTGCTTAAAACGACATGACCAGTGTTACTCCACAGCCTTTGGAGAATTGCTTCCACTGGTTCCTTCTTAAAACTGAGTATTGCAGGTGGTGAAAAGCCCAGGGCTTTGTCTGAACCCAGACCTTTGTTCATGCTTCTGTCACACCACAGTTACCCCTGTTGCACCTCCACAGTTAATTACTTTTGAGGACTTTCTCATCACAGCATGAACTGAGCATCACTTTATCTTGTGACAGGATAATCTCATTACAGATGATGATCTTGTTAATGAATATCCCCAAGACAGAGCAATCTCATTATTAGCCCCCTCAGGATTTGTCACCTAAGAGCCAATGTATATTAGATTCTAGCTACACAACATCCCCCCGGATCCTAATGGCCCAACATCTTGAGGCTGAGGTAGCACCCCCAAAGGCACATGAACCACTGGACATATTTAATTAGGATTTGTATCCCTAAGTACTTCTGGACATACTTCTCAGGTGAACAATCAAGACAGTTCAAGTGCTATGATGTGCAGGATTCATCTCCCCGCTGTTCTGTAGAACAAACACAACACAGTGGCATCAAGGACAATGGAAACAGTGTGGCTTTACCACATTGACAGTGGCTTCAGGGCAGTACCAGGAAAAGAAGTGTACCATCTGTCTCCTTGGTAGTGCCCTCTCCAAGTAATCACTCTACACGATGTCCTACCTACAAGTTACAGATCTGCTGATCGACAGTCTGGCCTTCATACCACTGGTGTCTTTTTCCCTGCATAATATGTCTATAAAGAACACTGCAAATTATTACCATGAAAAACATCCAGCTAGTTAAAAACCAACCTGATTTTCATTCTGCCTTTTTTTTCTGGGAAGGTTAGGGTCGGGGGTGGAACAGTGCTGAAGTCTAGGGCAATATAGGTATCTCCTTTGGGCATCAACGAGCTGTTGAACTGGCTCAATGGCCTGTGAAACCTCAGCCTGCGAGAAGAGTTCAGTCCTAGAAATCTAATAACATCATAAAGATTGTTTTACAGAGAACTAACATTAATTTGAGCTAAACGTATTTAACTCAACTGTTTTATCAAAAAAATGTTTTAGAATATTTAATCTTCCATGTGGACGCATCCAAGGGAAATGCCAAGGAACTAAGTATCATTGCTACTACTGTTTTTTTAATATGTAGTGCTGTGTTTGTACACAGCGCTTTACAGACATACAGAAAGGTGGAATTTTTATCAAATACAATGATAAAAGAGAGGGAAGAACAATGGTTACAAGAGTGGGAGTTATTGAGATGCTCATTTTCTAAATGATCCATATTACAGTGCAACCAAGGTTTCCCCTTGCTCCTATAGTGTTAACAAAACCCATGCTAGATGAGAGATTAGCAATGCAGAAAAGCAATACATTTTCTTAATTAATCTAGTGGATACCAGGAACCTGAGCACTAAATCCCACCCATTTGATTTCATTAAATCTACAATAAAGGTTAAGCTGCACTTTAGCATTGGCTCTAGACAACCTCTCAGCAGAGTGAGGTCAAGGAGATCTCATTCAAGGAGCTGCAGGTTAGTAAATGACTATTTATGAGGAAAAGCCTGATAAACAGTTCTGTTTTGATGAGAAAGGTAGACAGTGGGGCACACCAAACAGTAAATGTGGTATTTTATTTCACCTGCAGTTTTCCTGAGATGTATGCTTTGAAGAGTTTACAGAGAATTATTCATAGAATCATAGAATCATTTAGGTTGGAAANAGGGCTCCCCTGAGCCTCCTTTTCTCCAGGCTAAACAACCCCAGTTCCCTCAGCCTCTCCTCGTAAGACTTGTGCTCTAGACCCTTCACCAGCTTCGTGGCCCTTCTCTGGACACGCTCCAGCACCTCAGTGTCCTTCTTGTAGTGAGGTGCCCAAAACTAAACACAGTATTCAAGATGCAGCCTCACCAGTGCCAAGTACGGGGGGACAATCACTTCCCTAGTCCTGCTTGCCACACTATTTCTGATACAAGTCAGAAGCCCCAAGCAACACTGGTGTCACTGGAAACTCAAATCTCAGCCTTGGGTCACTTGGAAACAGTGTCAGTGTCTATGTCAGAGCAGCCTGGAGCAAGTTCAGGGACCAAGCAGTGCCCTGTCTAATTTGCCTATAAAAGAGGGTCAGTGGGAGCTAAAGCACTTGGCAGAGAGTTGTATAGCTTGGCAGAGGCAAGCTATACAAGCAAGAGGATGACTACTGGTCATCCTCTGGCAGTAGTGGGCAGGGAGCTAAAGGGGAAAGAAAAGGGTGAAGCAACCATAGCATTTTCTTGCCTCGCCATTGTCCAGCCACACCTGCCCATGAAGGAGTTTCTTCTGCACGCCATACACTGTCTCCACTTCAGCTGGAGGCACACTGAATCACAGTCCACTCCCCAATGTGCTCCCTGGTAAAGCAAAAATATATTGTGCTTTGTATTGGTTTAGAAAGAAAAAAAGTTATTCTTTTAGGTAAAAAATGGACTATATGACAAAATCACCCCTTAGTGTTTTGGGGTTTTTTTTGTAGTAGTGGTCTGGCTTCACACAGGAAGGGGTAAGGGGCTTGACCAGATTTCCTTCAGAGGTCCCTTCCAACCTGAATTATTCTATGATTCTGTAAAATTATGTGTAGAGTTTCATACCTAATTTTGTTTGACTGATTATTGCCATTGCTCCTGTGAACTGAGCCGTCACATGTGTAGGTTATGTAAAACTATCCCTCGAGCTTCAGGGAACAGTCGATAGGATTCAGTCCCCATGTGTGCAGCCTGAGCTTGCAAGTTCCTTCAAGTAAACAGGATCTCACATGGCATTTGGGAAACATCCCTTTAGGCACAGAGGCCACAGCTTTAGTGTTACTGGCAAGCTTTTAAAAACACTGATATGCAGGCAACCCTGAGAGAAGCAGGTAAACTGCAGTAATTAGGAAATTAGGTTTTCAGTTGCATTAATGTTAGGCAAAAGATACCACATGTGTTGTGTTTTCTTTCCACAGCTTAATGTCTGGGCTAGCAGCCCTGGATGCCAAGACTTCCAGTCGATTAGGTATCATAACCGTCACTTACTACCTGTGGACAACATTTGTGGCTGTGATTGTGGGAATAATTATGGTCTCCATTATCCATCCTGGTGGAGCAGCACAGAAGGAGAGCACAGAGGAGGGCGGAAAGCCCATCATGAGCTCTGCAGATGCACTGCTTGACTTAATCCGGTAACTACATTCATTCTTTCTGCTTTCTGAAGGTAACATTTTGTACCTAACTGCATGAGGAACTGTGGCCTGAGGATAAGTTCTAAACCTAAGGATGAACATTTTGTTTAAATCAAGAAACAGAATCAAGAAAATTTCAGAAGATGATTTTCAAGTTATCAGATGTTTATACTGGCTGTTTCTAGTAAAATTTAAATGAATGTCTACCAAACGTATCAGAAGTACTAACAACACTGGGGTAGGTGATTTTTTTTTAACCCCACAGAATCACATGTAGCCTGTGGAGCTCATCATGAAATCTATTATTAAGGCCAAGACAGTATTAAAATGTAATGTTAATTTAAATAAGGGCAGACAGTTGTAATAAGCAAAACCTTAAATATAAGGGCTGAAATCCACATTTTTCAGGAAATAATTCTTAAAAGTGCTGTTACAACTGCTCATAGCAACTCTCAGATGAACGACACAATTAGAAAGACCACTGTTGTAATCTTTTTATTCCTTATTTTTATCACATTATTTGTTCTGCTTTGTGGCTTTTTCTTGTTTGTTTTACTCTGTTTGGCAGAAGGGAGGGTTGTTCCTTCAGACCAGCATTAGAGCACTGATGGCATTTTTATAGCCTTGCCTGAATATCCCTCTTTGTCTCAACATTTCAGGTGTTAGTGGGATTAGTTTCCTGACTGAACATAGTATGTGCCTCAGATTTGTTTTGCTCATGCAGAAAGACCAAGTTTTGCCTTTGTTTGGTAGTTTCTCAAGTCGGTGATCTCATACCATATTGGGTGGAAGCATCTAGGCCCAGCGTGTACCTAAAACATGAAGAGTTCCCTTTGGAGTTTAACTTATTAAAAATTTAAAATGTTGCACAGTTTGTCTTTCAAAAACGCAAATACCTGACCCTGACAGGGCATCAGCACACCAAGTACTTTAATTAGAGTTACTGGGACCTCAAATCAGAAGGAACTGGGATGAAAAACTTACAAAAATCTTTTTTTTCTCCTCCAAGTTGCACTTAGCCAGGCCATCTGAAATCCACGTTTTTCTATTTTATCAATGTCTTACTGAGAATGGGCCAAATTATATTAGTCATGGAGCAGCAGCTGAGCGCACTCTCTTTTGTGGCTTTCCACAAAACCACCATCTTCATCTGCAATAGGAAGATGGCCACTTCATGGCATCTGTATCTCCCCAGCAACCTTGCTGTGATGTATGTGCGGTGGAATTCATGCGTGTGTGTTTGTGACATAATGTTAAGTCACATTATTCTGTTTCTGCTGCATAAAGAACTATAATTCCTACACCAAAAGGAAGGAACTGAGCAAGTTACTGGAGCTTTGAATCCCTTAGTATGACAGAGTAGCATAAGAAGTAAAAGGGAATTTAATAAAACTGTAATCTTAATAATTGTCTTCATAGTGGCAGTGTTTGGAAACCCTTTCTGGCATGCTGAGCTGTTTCTAAGGCCTCGGTCTTAGACAAGTAAAGGCATAGTGAGACATGTGGTGCAATATCACATCCAAACTGACCTTACAGCTGTCTCTGGAAAGGGTCTCCCTCGCCATAGGTTCCCATCCCCTTCCTCACACCAGCCCGGTTGCTTTCTGAGACCCAGAGTAACCTAGTTCCTGGAGGTGAGTCAGGTGAAAAGTACTTGGGGCATGCAAAATTTAAATTCAGTTCTATAGTATTATGTTTGAATAAAATGACTGAATGTCTGTATGACTGGAACCTGAGATCTGAGTTACAGTCTAATCTCTTCACCTCTGTCTGGCTAGTCCCTGTACACCACAGGTTTAGTGGTGAGGTTTGGGAACACTTTATTCTGCTGAGCCTCATTGCAGGTAAAATACTATGTCCTGATCTAAACATTTGCAAATATCATCTATAATTTCACTTCCTACAAACATTTACCTGAGCAAATGATAATAGTTTGCATGCATATTTCAGGTATTCATGTTTCCAACCAGGCATGCGCTTTTAGTCTGCGAAACCTTAAAGTCCTCACTGGGTTGGGCGGGTCTCAACAACGACAGGCCAACAAGCCACTCTCGTTACTGAAGCTTAAAAAGAGAGAATAAAGCTCACTATCCTTTTGCTGTGCTAAGCAGCAGTCACAGCTGCAATCTTTCTACCCCGAGTGCACAAAGTGATGTTTTTTATTCCTCCACTACAGAAATAACCACATTTACTAAATAAATAAATAAGAATAACACAACTGTGGGGAATGGGCTTTCAGCCTAGGCAAACACTATGGATGAAATCCTGGCTCTGCTGAAGTCAGTTGCAAAACTCCTAAATATCTGTGTGGAAGTCTGGATTAAATGTAATGATGTATCTGCTGGTTTGAGCTAGAAAAGCTGATCCTTTAGCTCAATGATAAATCACTTCCATTCACAGCTGGAGACCATCTTTTTCGGCCCAGATTGGCTTATCTTCTGAATTCATTAATTTCCTCTCAATTTATCAATTGCATATGTGCACAGAAGTTTACACAGGAAACATCTGGTATTCTGCAAATGAAGAATGCTAAATGTACAAGTGGAGAGATTATATATGTGATATAATTGTAGGGTTTATTTTAAAAGCATAAATTGTGGCATAGTGATACACGTATTCACCCTCACTGATTTCAGATTTGAAGCCACTTTGAAAAGATGAAATGCATTATTATTTCTTGTGATGTTATATATGACATTGTCAGGTCTGGAATTTTTGGCAGGGGGGATGTTGCTAGAAACTGAATTTCTTGAATTTTGGGGTGAGGATTTTGCTTTTAGAAATTAAGGAATGTACTGACTTAGCAATAAATGAAACCAAGAACTACTGCAGAGCCTCATGGTCATCCTAAACACCTGCAACAATAATCAATAATCACATTATTATTCTGCACTATTTTGCAGATGGTGCTTCCCCTGTATATTTGTCTGTTATGTAAAAAAAACAGCAATAAAGCCTCCAGGGTATTTGACTTGATTAGGACATAACAGTGATACTGTACTGCATAATTCTGAAATGGCTCTAAACCTCACATCAATCAGGAAATATATAATCTCATCAACATACTGAATTTCATGCCTCAAAAATTGTATCCACTAGTCAACAATTTTTTTCCACACTAAACCGCAGTACTTGAAAGACTTCCTTTCTAAAGGGAACCCCAAGAGATTGGGGACAAGATCTGTGGATGTGAATCTGCCCCTGCTGATTTCCTCCTAGATGCAATCTGGACAGAGAGGCCACTGAATGCAGCATAACAGAAGTGTTTTCAACATTCAATTAGTCTTTATACCTAAAATCTTTAGTGCTGCTTTGGCCTTAAATGTCTGAATTTTTGCTTTAATCTGATCCAGCTTTAAAACAAATACATCTTCTGCTGTCTGTGGAAGATATCCATTTAACTAGGTAGCTCTCCTTCATACCTGTGCAGGAATCTCCCCTTCCATAACTTACCCCTCTCTATCGGCAATGTGCCAGGATCCAGGCTAAGGACAAGTAATTCAGAAGGCAGCTGTGAGTCTGAAGCTGTGCAGAAGATGCTGTTCTGAAGATGCTTCTCTCTTTAGTTGCCACTTTATTACTACGTTGAGACAGATGTACAAATCTGCCTTAATTATATTCAAGGTTCCTAGTGCAAGCGCTGCAAGGCTCAAGAAAGTATATTTTCTTCCATATTTAAAACTATAAATCCTCAGGCTAAGGATCATCTTGTTCTCTTTAACATACCGAAGTACCTTGTGCTGTATGAATTTTAATGGATTTATTCTCATGATGTGCAATACTTCTGTGAGGTAGGCAAGGACCATTTTCCTTTCTTACAGCTAGAGAACCAAGACATATGGAAAAGAAATTACCTCACTGAGGATTGTCCAGAAAAATCTGTGGTGCCAGAGGAAATATTCCCAGCTTGTACGAGCCCTAGTAGGGGTGTTGTTCTAGGAATGTGGCTTTTGGGGCACCTCAATGGAAGTAATAGCAATGAATCAACACACATCTTTACCTTCTCTTTCCTGTGTGAATTACCAAAAATAACTCTGTACTCTGTCCCCAAAAATAAATAGTGATTTTTTAGTAGCCTTTTGTGAGTTAAGAAATGAAGAAAGGCAAGATATCGATTTTTAAAAATAATTCAGACTTTGAGTGTTTTATTCAAAAGGACAAAATGGGACGTACTTACAGGAATGCCATTCAATTTAAAATATTAGGTTTGTTTAATTCTGCAACATATATTCACCTGACAAGCAGAATAGAAAATGCCTATAATTTGGGGATGAACATTTGTAAAACAAGATATATGACTCAGGACCACACTGTTTACATTAGCAGTTAGTATTTCCACCACATTCTGTTGCCGTTATCAAAATACCTTTGATTTAAAAGGGTAAATCTTGTTGCAACTTAAATCACGCTACTTGCATTTGTCACCAAGAGAAACAAAATTTGGCTGAGAAGATAAAAACAAACAAGCAAACACCATAAACATTCACATGAGGAAACAAATCCCAGCCAAACTGGGGGTTCACCCTCCTGTTTTATATAAGGCTGACTACATGTGCAAATCTGGGCACCAGCAAGTGCAGGGTTCACATACTTTTTTAGTCCTTCTCAAGTCTAACCAGATAGCGTGACATCACAAGCTTATTCATTTCAAAAACTCCAGATAAAACAATTCAGTGAATACAGTCAGGATCAAATCACGCCTTAACCCATGACACACAAATTTGTACATTTCTGAAGTTTGCTGGAAGGCTAAGGTCAGAGCATTTTACCACTGCATATTCAGGATTGCATCCAATTTAATAGCAGGTACTGGGAAACTCAATCTGGCTTAACCAAGAGTGGGGGGGTTATACCATTAATAGTTAGAAGAGGATATAAACACTGTAGAGGATTTATGTTTTTATGGGAATCCTGAGCACTCTTTAAAATCACTTCCTTTCCCTCTTTTCAAGCTAAGGGCTATATTCTATTTTATAGAAATTGTGTTTACTTGAAAGTAGGGCAGGAGAAACCAAGTATCTGCTGTAGTTTGGAAAAAGTCCAGGCTGTGCAGAACCAGAAATCATGGTTAAAAAAGTTTACAGCTGAAGACTGAATTCTATATACACGCAGTAAGATATTTAATAGTGCATTAAATGATCTAGGGTTTAAACTATGAAAGAACTTTTTTTAATAACTTTGCCCTACATTCATGCATCTTTTGCCAAAAGCCACTGTGTACTATGATAGAAATATTTACCTGTCCCCTATGGCAAACTACCATTTTTTACTTATTTCAGATTGCCAGTTTTCTTTTATCTCACAAAACCAGCCTGGTGCTAGCGCTGTTCTACACTGTATGTGACCAGATGTTCACTTCTGGTTAATTTTTAAGCAGTTCAAGCTGCACAGAAACCCGAACCTCAAGTATTTACAAAGGACTCTGAAGCCCCTAAATGTGTGGTTCCTATTTGGCACAAAAGGAAACCAACACGGAAAAAAGATAATTGCATGATGAAAACAATGCTGAGGAGATGGACTAGGAAGCAGTTTCTGGTCTCTGGTCAGGAGGCCTTAGTCACAGAGGGGGAGGTGCATGGGGGCCAGGAGTTAAAACTGCATTAGGAAAGCTTCAACCCTAAAGGGAAATAAATTGTCCATCCTCCTGACAATCGGCCTGGACATCTTCCAGTGTAAACGTACGATTTTTATGAAATAACTTTGCCTTGCTGGAACCATAGTGGAAATGCATTGGGCCTGCCATGTTACCTTTGATGTGATTCAGCCTTTTCAAGATTCCTAAAGATGTGATGTACTTCTGCTTCCACTCCAAACAATTATTTTCTCAGAAAGCCATAGCCTTGTTGGGGCTGTGTCAGGACATTTTCTTTCAGAAGAAGCAGGGTAAGGAGGTTCACCCTCCAGATCCCTTACTGGAACTGAAAGGCCATGCAACAGTGTCACCCTCAGGACATAAAAAGTCCACGTTTGGCAAAATGATTCCACAATATGAGTTCTGCTCTGATCTGCAAAAAAGACAAGGAAGACAAAATGGCTTAGGCCCGATTAGTGATTTTTGCATTCTATTAGTATCTTTTATCACAATAATGAGGATTTAAATGCCTCATTAATTCCACAAAAGCCTTCTTTGGTCCTTTTAGCAGGAGGTAGTAGGATTGATACTGAGAAATGAGATGAGGCACTGGAGGTGACTACTGATGGGCAAGATGCATCCTCCCGTGGGCCCTGAGACAGGTAATTTGTTCAGTCTTGCTGAATTAAATTTTGCCCTTGATTTCAGGAGTGCAAACCCTGATGGAGCCCGCTGGCACCAGGAGGAAGGTAATTCAGATGTATACCCATATGACTAAGGACAGGATTTGTGACTCTTGTCGTACAGTAACAGTAGTCAGGAGTCTACACCATTGATGATGAAATCATGCAGAGGACAGCAAAAGCAAGCAAATTTTTGAGATTAAGATAATGTGACTGAGAAGGACCTCAGCCTATAGTAAGTAGGAGCCACAGTGCTGCCCATTCTTGTGCACAGCTGTAAAACCTGGAAACTACAACTGTCATGTCAAGCTACTCAGACTCCATTTTTACTCACTCTGTACCCTTGCTGTATAGAGTGACAGGGTAAGAACTCAAACACTGAAGTATTAGAATACTGTCAAATAACCAGTCTTAAAACAATGTTCTTGCAAGCTCAGCTATGCTAGTTCAAATTAGAGAGCAGAGTGTCCAAAGCTGGTTTATGCCCAGTGCAAATAGAGGCCAATAAAATATTATGAGGACACGTATGTAGCAAAAACCCAGTCTGGTGGCTTCAATTCCACAACGTGGGAGACTGTAGCCAAAGACTGGTGTGGCAGAGATTAGGTACTGATAACATCAGAGTCTGAGCACAAAACCAGATTGTTGCTGCAGAGCACAGAGTGCCCCAGAGGGAATGGGTGTTCTGGGTTGAGGAAACAACATCTGCCGTACCTGTGGCTGCTCTTATGCTAGAGCAGCTGGCCTAATTTCTTATTAGAAAGATCTGCAGAAGCTGAATGCTTTGAGTTAGCAGATGTTGTAGTCAGGACTCAGAATAAGTATTTCAGATATTCAGTAGAATAACTGCAACCAGAATTTGGCCTATTATTTCTAACAGAAGTTACCCAGCAGCTATCAAACTGGCTATGCCAGTAGCTGTATGCTCATGTTCTGTGGACAATTCAGCTAATGGCATGAGTAGTAAAACAGTTCAACAGTGCTAGTAGTATTTGTATCACTACTGTAGTTCTCAGGGTCAGCAACCTTCTGAAGAGAGCAAGAGGGCTCCCACGTCCTGGGGGCAGTGCCAAGGCTTGGCCTGAGCTGAAAAATGGCTTCCTAACACAGTTCAGCTTCCTAAAGCAGTGGAATACTAAAGCAGTGTTAATTGGTAGGTTAATTGCTGGGAGACAATGGAGAAGGAAAGAGGACCTCCCACTTCTGGCAGTGGTAAGGTGCTAAGGAGTCCTACGTGTAGTGGGAAGCTGCACCCTCAGAGTTGCTCTTTAGACTAGGTGCTGTCTGTACTTGATAAAAGTCTTCAGGATTTTCTTCAAATTCCATGGCTATCAAACTGCAGAACACATGTTGCCTTAGGCATACATACACATTTCTAACTCAGTACATCCTTATGTCTGAATCCTCTTATCCCATACAGAATTAGGGAAGGACTCCAAAATTTGCTAGTAGAATGAACCAGCCTGTGCATCACAGCAGGATGTAGTCAAAGAAGGTGCTTAGTAGGTCACTTGTGCATATATGCTGCTATCACAGCAAATGCAGGCCAGGCATGCTGTGCCAGCTGTGGCTCAATAGCTCACAGTCTGTACAAGGTTCCCTGAGCTGATATTGAAGTTTCATGCACATTCACTCTTTTAGCCTGTGTTGAACATTCCTGCTCTGTCTGGCAGAATTCCTGAAGCAGAAGATGCTCTGGGAAATGTTCTTTCTCAGGGCAGACAGTATTTAGCTCTTAATTTTTTATGTAACCAGAAACCATATGTCTCAGTTGCTGTTTTACAATCATATCCTTGTCTTAGACCTAAATTTATCTATGTTCCACACCAGCCTCACTCAATGTTATTCACTGTATTTAATTCGCTATTATTATGTGAAATTATTTTTGCCACGACTGCTGAATTGTGCCACTGAGGTTAGAGACAACGTTGCTGGTACTAGAGAAATGAATCCCAGATCACTTTAAGTTTCCTGCACTATTATTTTGTCCCCTGTATCTTGTAAGCAATCTGAATGTAATGCTGGAAATTTAGAAGTATTTTATTTGCTTAGGTCTCTTAATTGAATAAACACAACAGCAGTTATAGGTGGTGACAGCAATGAGTAGCTCAGCTTGAATTATTACTTCGTAACTACGGACAGTGTCTTTAATTGAATATATGTCAGTGATAAACACAGTGCCTGTTCTGAGTAGAGAGACAGCCTCACTTTATGATCCTGATACCAGATCCATGTGGGTAGATCTTTGTCTTGTCCAGAATTGCAGTAAAGCTAGTAGAGATCTGCAGGGGCCAATGTGATTGCAGGCTGGATGCCTGGAAGATAGGTGGGCAGCACGAGGAGAGATCAACAGGCTGCAACACCCTGCCATTAATTTTGTAATATGTTTGGGCAAATGCAAGTGTCTGGATTTTGTGCTAGACTGAAGCTCCCACCCCAGCTAGCATTCCCCAATGCTCAGGTTTGGTGGGACAGAGACCCACAGGAGGGCTGCCCTGAGGCAGCCAGGCTGGCTGGCAGCGGTAAGGATCCCACCAGCCCTCCTGATCCCAGTTGCATGGTAAAAAGTCAAATCCCCTACTCCCAGTGGAAACATGCCCAGGAGATGCCTGCCAAACATCCAGCTCATGGCTGGAAATATCAACATGCAGCAAAATGTACCCCTAAAGTGAGAATTTCTCAAGTGTTTCTGAAGAGGCCTGACTAAACCAACAAACTCTCCCAGACATCTCCCAGCTCTAGGTGACAGTGTCATACTTTCTTCTCATTATTTGTTTTTAGTCCATTAGAGTTCTCGTCCATGAATTGCTCTCTTGAGTGTTTTTAATTAACAAAACTAAATTTTGGCTAATACTGGATTTTTTCAATCCAAGTAAACCAGCTTAAAATAAAAAATAAGCTGAAGCTCTGGCAAACACATTCAGGTCAGCTCTTCACTAGATAAATTGTGTAACTTTGGTAAGGCTAGTCTCAAAGACTGGATCACAGTGCATAATATATTAAAAAATATTGGGAGAATTCCAGCATCCAGTATTAAGTGGGTAGTTGTAATTCCTGCAGGATAAAGAATGATAAAGAAACAAAATGCTTTAATCCTCCACAAATTTGTCTGACATTTAATCTAGCTACTAACCATATGGTATTTCCTTTCTCGAGCAGTCTTAATTTGTTCTTACTTCTACTAATTAGGACTATAAAGCTAAGTGGAAATCATCAGCAATTAAATTCATACTTCTTTGTAAAGCTACGGCTCATATGTGACATTCATATTCAGAGCTGTGGAGGAATCCTCAGTGTGGATCTGTTCTTTCAGAATAATTCACATTCACTCAGCAGGTCAGAGAACAATCATCACACTAACACTGTGCACTCCTGTAGCACCTTTCATCTGATCATCTCAAATCACAAAACAAGGCCAATTTAATATTAATGAAGCCTTTAACAATCTGCAAGCAGAATTCCCTTATGAGGCATAATACGGCAGTAACGATCTTTTCCCTTCAGTGCTTCCCCCTCCTATAAACATCCTCTCCATCTTTCCCAGGTCGAGCTCCATCCAGCTGTTCTTCAGTTAGTCCCCTGTCATCCAAGCCCCCGGGGCTCAGGCAGAAGGCTGTGTCTGCATCTGATAGGAAAGCGATGCACAGCTGGCTGTTGTCTGTCTCTTGCTTTGGCTACAGATTTGACATTTGAATCAGAGAATCATCAGTTTTATGGATGATTTGCAGAGATAACCCAGTGCGTTGCACTGCTGTTGCCAGGGTGAAAGCTCTGTTGATGGCAGCACAGCACTCGAACATACAGCACTGCTTACAATGGTCTAGGGAGTGTTGTTCATCGCTAAGCACATCACTACACAGTGTCTTAAGTGTCTTAAGCTAAATCACTCCAATTAAATGAAAATGTGTATAAAGGGACTGCGTTAATTTAACTAAACCTTGCTAACTTATGATAATTTCCTTACATGGCCAAAGCTGCCGTCCTCTGCTATCATGCCCCCATAGCGCACAGCCATCATCATACTTGGGGCTCTTAAGCAGGATTGGTAAAATGGAAGGAGATGTTGCAGTGTACAGCACAGCTAGTGTATGCTGTTATCCCGCAGGAATGCCAGGTAGCAGATCAGGCTGCAAGGGGTAGGTAAACTGAACTGTCTCGCCTGCACTGAGGCAAGGAAAGGCCAGGACAGTTAAAGAAGAGTAACTAAAGTGCTGCACATCAACCTCATATCTTGCCTGGTACTAACTTGTCTTTGTAGTACTAGTTTGCCCTAAAGCAACAGCCTTACCAAAATGACCAATGATGCCTTTATGTGGTTTGCCTGTTCTCATACAGCAGGCCAACAGAACCCCCTCATTTTCAATCTTCTCTTTCAATCATTAGACAGTAGTACTACCCTTTAATTAAAATTCTTCTCTTGCTGCTTTACCCTGAAAAGGATAATTAATTATCTCTTCGTAGCAATTGCTCTCAGTGCCTGATGCTACTGACACAGATTCTACCTCGTAATTTTAAGTGCGACCATAATGTCACATTATGATCACTTAAAATAGCAATAAAATTCTTTTTTCTAAGCCAGTGTTGCACAGCATGCTCTTGCTGCGACTCCATTAGCAGCAGGCATATGCCACTGCTGCGAAGAGGAAAGCAGGTCTGGAAAATGCCTCAGTTCAGTATGCATTTAACAGTTCATATATACAGCAATTCTCTTTGGAATGAGAATGGGCTTTTCACATATACTTGAGTGTTGTCCTGTCTTGGAGCTTGAGCAGGACTTTGAATAAAAAGTCTTTTGGTTAGAGAATCCAGGAGTTTCTCCTTGCATAAATATATGTATATGAAAGCATATAATTGGGTCATAGGCTGTCACTGTCTTCTGCCTCTAGGTTCAGAAGCTTAGGGCTGAAAATAAATCAGTTCTGAAAATGATCCTAATAGAATCATCACAAAAATCTTGATTCCCAAATGCTGCATGGAAATATATGACTTTTTAGCCTTTTTGCCCAACTATACTATGATTCCTCTTTGAAGCCTGTAGAGGGTGTGCTCTCCATTTCAAATTAGGATTGAATATCTTTCTGCAAAGTAGTAATCTAGCTCAAACTGATGTTATAAATTAGCTCCAGGTATTATTGGGTGAAATGTTATGGACTGAGATGCACAGCAAGTCAGAAAAGATGACAACAAGAGTCCCTTTTGGAATTAAAAATCTATCGGTCTCACTGCAGATCTCACAGTGTATGGTCATTGCCTTCCTTTGTAGCTCAGCTGTGCACAAAGATGAAGCTGTTGGCCTCACTTCAGACTCTTGCTCTGAAGTCTCAGAACCATATTAAAATAAAATTTAGCAGAGACTGTACAGCTCTAATCTCAATTCTTTTAATCAGGAATTAGATCCTCTTTTTGAAAAGAAAACTGTTCTTGACCAAACCACTGCAAAGTCTACATCACTTGTAATTTAGTGATGAAAGTGTATCAGGAGGTACTACAGCTTATAAGTCATCTCACCGGAGTACTTAGAAGTCCCAAAGTAGATTACAGCACCCAGGGGTCTCAGGAATACATCCCTGAACACTGACTCTGTCTTGAACAGCTCATTATCTAAGTAGGGAAGACAAAATATGCAATAAAGGAATATTCTTCTCCCCAGTTAGCAGATGGGGAAGGGAATGATAGCAATTATGCTGCCTCAGTTACAACATGGAGACTGTGGCAGAGCCAGAAACTGAAACTAGAGCTCCTGGGTCTCGCTCCAGGTATTAGAAGCAAGTCCCAAAACTTTAATTCTGAGGAACTGTCTCTCTGTTGAGCCTTGCTCAGTCAGGTACAGCTGTATGGCATAAGTGGGAGAGAGTGGCAGTCCTCTGCACCTGTCCAGCCCTTGCTCTCTAGGAGGGTAGATAATTAATTTATCATGGAAGACCCAAGACACAGTAAACAGAAGTTGTTTTCAGTTCCATAGAAATTATTCTTTTATTTGTTCATTTTTAGGAACATGTTTCCAGCCAATCTTGTTGAGGCCACATTCAAGCAGGTAAGTAGCTACATTCCTTTTACCACTAATGAAAGAGATGAGCCAGCATCACATAAAACATGTATCTTTGTAAAACGGAATCCAGATACAGACATTGCATATTACTTCAGATACTGTTAGTACCTTCAGCATTTAGGAATTAATGAGTCCCTTTCCATTAGCCTCAGCAGCCTTGGTATCTGAAAGCAAAACAAAGAAGCATAAAATGCACAGTGTGACTAGAGAATAAACATGCACACCTGTATCAGCTCCACCTGAGGCCAGATCTTTGAGGACCTTGAGAAAGGTGCTGTAGGGAAGCAGAACAATTTATGCCAGTATGCCTAGAGCATGGTTTCTCTTACCATGGGACTGCAGTCACAGAGTAGCTGGAACCTCTTTAAGAGCGCACAGTAACACCCTGCAAAGGAAGAACAGAATTCCATGTCCAATTAAAGCAAGAAAATAACGTATTCAGGAAGTATCTAATTGCTCAGATTGGAAATTGGCCAGAAAACCTCATCTAAAAGTTCTGATTGAGCAAGAGGCATGGCTATGTTTATTTCACCTGGGGGAATATTTCATGGAAACCTTACCTCTGATGAGACAAAGAGAAGGGCACTCAGAACCTCTAGGGAGTCATTCCTGATTATGTCTTTTAGGAAAGTAGCTCTATCAGGAGATGATGTGTTTGCTGCACAAGGGTCTGATTACAGGAAACTCCAATTTTGTTATGCTTTTCCAAAAATTCAACTGTTTTTACAGATTTTAGCAGCATAGGGACAGGAGCTGTCATTCTTTTTTTCATGCTGGTCCCTTTAACATGCAGCCTTGTTGAATCAGAGCACTTAGGAGGTCTCATTAAACTATTAATTCCTGCTGGGATATTATAGTAAAAACAATTTTGTTTTCTTTCAGTATCGCACCAAAAGTATTCCCATCATTAAATCTAACAAAGCATCATCTGAAAGCACCACTCGTCGCATTATAATATATGGAGTCCAGGATGAGAATGGATCCAATGTCCAGAATTTTGCGTTGGATATCACTCCCCCTCCTGAAGTGATTTACAAGTCAGAACCAGGCACTAGTGACGGCATGAATGTGCTAGGGATTGTGATATTCTCTGCCACAATGGGTAGGTTTCAGACATGTTTGGTTTGTAATAATCCAAGTATCCATTTAAGAGAAAAAGGTAGGGGTTGCGTTGTTTGGTTTCTTGATTCACCTTTTTTAACTGCTTCTATCTAAACTTTGTGGGGAAAAAGGCAAGACTGTTAAGAGCTGTTCTCTCAACCTTTCGAAGAAAAATCTTCAAAATCCTTGATTACTTTTGTTCCATGCAGTTCTGTTTTCTGTGCATGCACTTACATTCTTTTTGTTTTATTTTTTTCTGGATTATTTTGAGCTTTTATTTATGAACCATTTTTTCCTGACTCTAAGAAACACTAATACAGTGTGCTCAGAGGAGGTAGGAGTTACTATATCAGGTCAGACCCATGGCCCCTCTGCCAATATTCTGTTTCACTCTCTGGACAGTAGCAAAAATCCCAGACAGAGTTTCAAGAAATTCTGAAATAAACAAGTCCATAGCAGACTTTCTTTCCAAAGCCCAAGAAGTTAGGACACTTCTAATGCCCAGAGATCCAGGTGTTGTATTACAGGAATAAAGAACTTCCCACACTGCTCTTGGTTCAGGGGGCATCAGGCTGAGACACCCCCCACTCTCATGCTGGACGTTTCACCCCTGCAGCTGGCAGTCCAAGCAAAACCAGACCAACTCCTTGGCTGAAGTTCCCCTCACCAGGCAGAAAATTACTTTAGGCCTGGAACCTGCCCTGTCTGTTGTTCTTACCCATTCTTAGTCACATTTTACCACATGTTTAGCGTAGAATATAACTGTTACTGTAAGAACCCAACTCAGAGAACGAGCCTCAGTGATATCTTGAATAAGTGAGCTACAAACGTATATTGTTTTATCAGTTTTAAATCTATGGATCTTCTTTTTGATTGAAACTTCTTGATTTTATTTTTGCCATCCTGCAATGCTGATAGTTATATACCATCCAGTAGCTTATCACAGTGGACTCTACGAGCTTCTGTCTGGTAATTTATTCAGTTTAACTTGCTGGAGGAACTAATTGGTGCCATGTGTGTTATATTATGTTTGTGGATTTGGAAGAGAGAATTTAAACAAACATGCCCTAGTTAATCATAAAGTTCTGATGATTTTTACAAGAAAATGCTGATCAAATTTTCCTTACCTAAATTTATTCTTGGAAGTTAATCTGGTCAGCAGAGGTAGTTCCATAAAACATCTTTGTCTTTTTATATTATGGTTCATACCAGCACAAGGGGTCAAAAATCAAGCCTGGAATTAGCAGATTTTTGTCTCTTTTTTAGTTTCTCCAGTGGGTGGTATTCCATATGCAACATTGCTGGAAACTGGCTGTCCCCCAGTTTGTAGTATTTTATAGTCAATTCCCAAAGTACAATGTCACAGCAAACACTATTCCAGTCAAAAGTGTTGGATATGAATTAATTAATTACAAGTGCTTATTAGGATCAAGGGCAATTTTATACTTCTGAGCACAGAAGATCATTCATTGTCTTCCCAGAACTGAATGTATTACTTTCACCATGTCCCTAAGTCTTGCTGGCCTGGGGCCCAAGAGATGGAAGGTGAGAGCTGGTTTCTTCCTGGCTGACGTACAGAAAATGTACTGCTGGTACTGACATGTACAGCATAGTCCCGGCTGCCGGGTCACCTGTGACTATATCAGCCATGAACAAACCTGAGACACTAAACCCTCACAACTTGCCATCTACCAGTGACTATTTCACACTGTCGTTTTGAACAAAGGATGCAGCTAAGCATTTATGACTGTCTTCAGCTTTCTGCACCCCCCAAAAAATGGAAGCAATGAAACAGGAGACAAGTGGCATGAATCTCTATGAAAGAAGAGCATCCTTCCAAAGTTTTTATTTATTGCAAAAGAATGTATACAGGCCTTGGTGCTGGGCAACAGTTTTGCTCACTTTGGCTGAGTCTTATTTGCCCAAAGGTCTTTTTACACCATTTTGACATAGAAAAATGGCATTAGGGTGGGTATGAGTTCTTATTACCACCTTGATGCTGGGCTCAGCTGTGATTAGCTATACTACCTCTTCTCACACAGTGTGCAGGAATTTCTGTTAGAGATTATGACAAGTGGCTAAAAGTTGAGACATCTGATCTTTTTTTCTTGGAGGTGCATGCATTATTTATTCACTACAAGGAAAATGTTTGCACTGAAATGGAACTTGGGACATCAGGGCTGCAGACAGGAGGCCCCAGCCCTGCCCACTCCCCTGTCTGTCCCCACTAACAGCCACATGCTTAGGTAGGACAGTGTTTTAAAAGGCAAATTTAAGTTATTCCTGTAAAATAAAAGAGAGAGCGTTCCTTCTTTTTTTTGCATTATACAGAATTAGAAGTTAAGACTCTTGTAAAACTGCCACCAACCAGGCTACAAAAGCTGAACCATGTTTAATGTCCTGTTACCAAAGATGAGCAACATGCTTAATAAAAGAGTGTTGTTTTCTGATCTAAAAGTTACAGCTTAGATGAATATTAACAGGCTTATAAACCCACATCTTGAATGTACTGTTATTGTGAAATCCCTGGATAAAACAGCTGAGAGCCTCCCTCCCTGCCTCAGGAGGGGACTGGCCTGGAAGTGGTTGTGCCTGAGACCTGGCTCGCAAGTGCAGATATGAGTTCTGAGGGACAGAGCCCGGGCTCCTGCTCAAAGCAAGGACACTGCATATCCAGAGCAAGTGGCAGCACGCACCCCACTCATAGCCCCCTGCTTCCTCATGAAACCCCTTCAAAGGCAGTCTCACTTGGTGCAGCTAGCTTTTGAAGTGCTTCCTTGAGCAATTAACTCGATCACTTATAATCCTTTCAGGGAGTGATGGCAGAAAATTAATAAAATAGGAAAATTATGTCTATTTATATGCATTATTGGAAACTAATACTGTCTGGAGAATATATGGTTAGATGACACATCCCAGAGCTGTATTCTTTTCCTTTCTGCGCACTGGGTGCACATAAATGGGTTTTCTCTGCATTCTTCTTTGCTGGTTAGTCTGTATAGTAGTTTGGCTTTTCTTCACAGGAACTTGCATTTCCTTATCTCCCCCAAGTTTGCAAAGCCTGACTGATTATGAGGGTTGGTTGTTATGTAGAGAGATATCTACTAAAAATAGGATGGGGACCTGCCCACGTTAGCTCCCCATTACCAGAACAAACCTCAATATTGGTTTTGCCCCAGGAGTGTCTCATGGATGCTGCCCAGTTCTTCGCAGTGCACAGCAGTAAAGCAGACTGCAGGCAGAGATAGCTTCCTTCATTAGAAAAATGTTTTTCAGTTTGGCTTCCATGAATCCCTCAGAGCAGGCAAATCCTTCTCAGGGCTCTATGAAAGATAGTTAAGGAAACAGGCTTGCCACCAGGGGGGCTAAATCTACAGCACAAAAGTACCTCCACAGGGAAACTTTCAGGGAACTGCAAATGAAAAACCACCCGGCCAGGGGAGAGAGCCCTGTATGGAGCCGAAACACAAGGCTGTGGCCTGGCTCCCCCCCACTCTTGTTGTGTTTGTGTAAGGTGAGATTTTCAGATACCATGTCTGTTTCTACAGTTTCTACGTATTCATCCAGTCATGTTTCACTTAGTTCACTTCGAATTACAGCAGGGAGGGAAAGCACTGGGGATTTGCATGAAGGCGCCTGAGAAATTGAACCTGAATGCCTTTGTTTGCAGGTATAATGTTGGGAAGAATGGGGAACAGTGGCGTTCCTTTGGTCAGCTTTTGCCAGTGTTTAAATGAATCTGTCATGAAGATAGTGGCAGTTGCTGTTTGGTAAGTAACTGTTTTAGTAAGAAAATCAATACTTTTTTAAAAGAGTAAGAAAATATCAACAGAAGAGGACACACAGAAATGTCATAAACTTATTTCCAGTGAAATAAATGAGGATGAGCAACCCTCAGCTTTGCGGGGCCTCAGCATTTGAAGGAAGATACATACACACACATTCTGTCCCTGGCTTGTACTGTCATTTTGACAGAGGCACCCTACATATTACTCCCCAATAACAAAACATGGTATAGGTGGGTGGATGTGTGCTGTATGCACTTAGGAGCACTGCCAATCCTCAGGCAGGCCGAGAGGGATTATAATACATCCAGCCCACACAAGGGAGGAGCATGATGAGATCCTTGAGCTGGTAGTTCCATCCCTTACAGCACTGCTCAACTAGAAATACTACCCTGGCTTCAGCTTGCTCAGGAGAGGGCTGGGCTCTTGTGCTGACGTGATTGTACTGTCGTTAGCGTGGTTGCTGCTAGCTTGGCTATCTTTGCACTGAACAGCACAGTGGAGATGATATACCCAGAGTGCTTGGCACTCAGCATGTCTCCAAGTCACTAAAATAGCCCTCCATAAACCATCCTAGGCCATGTCACTTAGGAAAAGCCTTCAGAGCAATCCTAAATTATACTGAGAGACAGCTAGACCTGCCAAGTCCCCTGCCCCAAAGATCAGAGGAACAGTAGGTGACTGCCAACAACAAAAACTGTATCAGCTTCGTGTCTTCCCCACCCTTCAGAAGGTCCCCTGATGTGGGGGGGATCCCACTACCAGCACTCAGCCTTTGTTTCCAGCTACCTGGTCCAGTCTGACCGAGCTGAGTCAGGGAATGATCGCTTGGTTAGATGGGTCCAAGCGGTAGTAATTTCTGGAAGGATGAGCGTGCAGTGGCAAGTCTCTGGAGATGGCACAGCTGCCAGTGGAAGATGGCTGGATGCCCCCAGATTTTTTTTTTAATTTATTTTAAACTCTTTCAGCACCCATGGCTTTATGTCTAGCCATGCACAGAAGCACAACAGTTTTGACAAAGCACCTATCCCACATCCAGTCCAGAGGGGGTTCAGAAACTAACTATTCTGCCTATCTATCCGCCCCCGAATCAAACTCCCAGGCAGTCCAAGAGCATGTCAAATGCATATTGGTATTTCTCCTATGTCTTCCAAAGGCAACATAAACATGTACTTAACAGCATCCAACTAAAATCCATGAACAGTCACACAAGCACATGAGCAGAGCTTATGATTCATTCCCCTCTCCCCAGTAACTGACCTGCCTTAAGCTAAAAAGTCAGAGTGCCTTCTGAACCAAAACATTTTAAAGTTATTCCTGACCAGCACCATAACCTCAGCTCTGCTGAGGAGTACCCAACATAAAAGAGTGTTTAGCCCAGCGCTTCGGGCACACTCCTCAGGTGTGAGATAGAGGGGCTTAGTCTGATAAAACAACTGAACCCAGCTGTGCTGCTTCCAGATGGGGTGCTGTTACTGCACTGCTACTGGAAATACAAGGCTTTCCCATCTCATACTGTTGGATGGAAGTGAGCTATCTATCTCCTAATAATTACTGTCTTTCTTTTTGATCAGGTATTTTCCATTCGGAATTGTGTTCCTAATTGCTGGTAAAATCTTAGAAATGGATGATCCTTCAGCCATTGGGAAGAAACTGGGGTTCTATGCCATTACGGTGGTTTGCGGCCTAGTGGTGCATGGGCTGTTTATTCTGCCAATGATGTACTTCTTTATCACCAAGAAGAATCCCATTGTCTTCATCAGAGGGATTCTTCAGGCCTTGCTCATTGCTCTGGCCACATCCTCCAGGTATTATAGAGTTTCTAGACAGATGCAATAACATACTTGCTAGATCCTTACTACAGCTTTCTCTCGGGAATGGCACACTATAGCTGTACTGGAGCAGATATATTTGTATCTGAACAATGGCCTGTGTCCAATTCACTGGTATAATTTTAAAAGATGTGTCTCTCAACATTTGGAAGTTATGTGGGAGCTATTTGACAATAATGTTTGTCACATCATTTTCCCTCAGTTAAAAAAATACTGGACAAAAATGTTTTTTCTTAGAGGACTAGAAAGGAAATAAGAGTATTTTTCCATAAAAACAAACATTGTGCTTTTACAAAGTTAATATATATGAGGGACACACAGTTTGTCCAGACTTCATTTTTCGTATTAGTGGAGAACCTCCTAGTTCAGTCATATGGAAACATTTTACCCTTTCTACTCATCTTAGTCTTTGTTTCTTGGTACATTAAGAAAAGACTGTGGTTGCAAGCTATTGTCCAGCACTAGGAAAGTATTTAGCTGTTCTGCTCAAGGAATAATGGTTTTTGCATCCTTTTTAGGGAGGATGTACAATGAGTTTTAACCATAGCTGAACAAAGGTACAGTGAAAATGGGAAACAGCTTGTGAACTGGTTATGAAAATGACTCCCAACACCGATAAACTGGTGCGTGAGAAGTGCTTGAAAGGGCTGGAATTGACTTGCATGGAGTGGAGACAAGAATGACAACTAAAATAACATTTCCGTGTAGCCGATATCATGAAAACACAGTTTCATGGCATCTGTGGCTGGAGACTTGTTACTCTGAAGTAACAAGAGCAGCTATACCTACCACTTTTTATGCAGTAATAAAAGCCACAGTACAAGCAGAAAATGCCAGGTAAATAGGTTTCTTTAGCACATCTTACATATTTATTATTTCTACTGTCAGCTGTAAAGGAAGAGAGCTAAAGAATGGAGAAGATACCTTTCTTTTATCTCATTTTTTGCTTTTAGATTTTTAAAGTCATTATTGTTATTTTACAGAGAGACTGGAAAATACTAAATTCTTATCCAGGTTTTGAAATGATGACAGCTAGTGACAAACACCTACCTACATCTACCTAATTTAGACTTCAAATTAGCAATTAGTACAAAATCAATGATAAATTGGGAACATTTATTTATAAAGAAACATAATGAAAAATTAAAAGGCTTTATTAACCCCAAAATATTTATTCTAATTAACAATAATGACTGAGGAGTACTTCATCTAGTTATACTTAAGTACTGATTCCTTCTTCCATCTTATAATAATTTCTATAATAAGTTGAGCTCTGATGACTAATATATCCTTTCAGGCAATAGTATTTTACCAGCTTCTTATCCCTTGTGCCTCTAATCTTACTTTTCCCCATAATTTCCCAAGTTCCATGAGGAAGAATTCACGTAATCTCTCCTACAATGGAGTGACCCATTTAGAAATAAAGTGCATTTGTAATTGGTGGGATTACAGAAGGAAAAGTTAAAAAGTTCTGGGAAAACAGTCAAACAAATATTGATTTAAATAACTTCTTTTTAATAGTCTAATAAGGGCCGTTATGTAATCAGTGTATATGGCTTTGCATAGGGCATCATCACTGATAAATAATGATGTGAGTTTTGCAGAAATCTGGAACTCTTCTGCAAATTATCTAAGTAAATAAATACATGGAGAAGTAACAATGTGACATCCCTGAACTCAGATCAGTTTAGTCATTCATTTTTGCTATAATCTTCTGCAAAACTTATTTTTGTTACAAAACATCATTACTTTGCAATGCGGTAATTACTGTCAATGCTAAAAGAGAAATAATATCTATTTTACTGAAGGGACAATGAAAAAGAGAAAACTTAAGTTGTAGTAGACCTCTGCCAGGCTTGGGAAAAGAGCCTAAAACTTTTATCCCCAGCCCACTGGCCTGATTAGGCTCATTATAGTTCTAGCGAGGTCTGACAAGGTAATTTGGGGCCAGAAGGTCAGATGCAGATCGCCATTTCTCTCATGAATATAGGTACAGTGGTTAGGGCAGGAGTAAGCAGAGCAGAAGGAATGTATAGGAATTAAAAGAAAGGAGAGGAGGGAATTATTATTTCAGTACAGTTGGAAGGTATTGGTTTTCCACTATGTTTCATTTTACAAGGTGTTTTCATATATAACAGTTTGCTCCAAAATGACCTATAAAGAGCAACATACTGTGAAATACAAAGTCAAGAAAAAATTATGTGCTGGGTGGTGTTTTAAACTCTAATTAGGCTTCAATAATTAAGGCAATCTTTTTTATTAGAACATAAAAAGTTTGTAGCTTGAGACGTCGTCACACCCCCAGACTCAAGTAAGATACTAATTTTGCACTCAAAGATGTTAGTGCTGGAAAAGGCTCGTCAGGTTCACATTTGACACACTTGACTATCTGCCCCGCTCCTCTTAAGAATTCTCTTTCTGAAGAACTCTGTTGCTGACAACTCAGGTTTTTTAATCTGTGCCATTCCATTAATCCTCTTTTTCTAGAAGAAGATAATTTTTCTTAAAAATCTAATCTGAATTTTTCTCTTCTTAGGAAAAAAAGAGAAAATTTTGTTCCTCGTTTTACCTTTAGCATCTATAGAAGAGTTTGTCCTTTTCTCTTAATGAGCAACAAAAATAACCAACTTTTTCACCAGTATAGATCCCTTTATCATGGGAGGTTTACTCAAGACTTAAAAGATCAGCACATATTCTACCATTTTCAAAAACAGACTACTTTTCTTAATTTTCTCTATTTTGCATCAGCATTGCATTTTGATTTTATAACCAATTTACTAGTTCTTTACTGGTCTGGAAACTTTCAGGGCTTGTGCTTGTTTCTTCATTGGATCTCACCTCCTTACTCTGTCTCTAGCTCTGAGAGTATCAAGCCACTTTACAATCATGAAGGGCCTTCTTTGCAGTTCATAATATATTCAGGTCCAGGTTGCTTGTGGTATATTTTGAGGTTAGAAGTGTTCCAATGCCAATATCATCAATCATAGTAATAAAACAAAGAGTCAAACATTATATGTAGTAACCAAAATCCACAACCAGATCTACAAAGGTATGCAGGGGTTTTGATTCCCGTTTTACACAAGACTGCCTAAGTTACTTGGAGAAAGTCCAACAATGGTTGGTTTGAGAATTTTTAGATCAGTTGGGTTTTTTTCTCAATTACTTGTAGAAGCATAAGGAAAGAACATGCACACTCTCTAGCAAATGTGAGCTAGCTCTTTTAAGAGATCTGCATATCACAGTGATCATCATTGCAAAGCTTAACTTTTAGGCAACTTTGAACCACATAGGATGCCTATGGTTCACCTAGGAACTCAGCTCCTCATGGGGAGAGTTGGGTCCTAGGAAAAAGCCCCCAAAGCCGGCATGGTAAGGAGAACTAGGCAGGCATCAGGCATAGCTATAAAGCAAAAATCTCAACCTACAGAACTGGTGAGACAGGTGTCTCTCTCTGCTGAGTCTCTCCAAGGCAAACCAATCCTTGCTCAAAGTTTTCTCTGGCCCCATTTCCTTACCCCAAGCTGATGTGAGAGTGCCCGCTGACAGTGGGGAATACATGGGGAATTCAGCTTTCCCTTAAACTTGCACTGACTTTGATTCTCCTGGGCTCTGACTCCCAGGAGAGAGCCCCTCTCCTGGGGATATCAAGCATTTGAGATAGCACTCTCTTCCCTTCCACTGTGCAAGGAATAATTACATATTTATAGGCCAGAGAGGGTGTAGTTCAGGAACAGAGCTCTGGTGCCAGCTGGCAGCTCAGCCTGTCAAGAATCACCAGCAGGACTTGCTACCAGAAGAGATTTAGTATCTTTATTGTCAGAAGCTAATGTACCACCAAAGTTAAGGTGAGTCCTGAGGAAAGGCTCTGAACTTCCAGATCTGGGGCTTGGACATGTTTGATGGATTTAGTCCTATTTGCCTCTTCTTACCAGTGTGTATATTTTGCAAATCCAATACAGGCCCAACATGGTTTTTAATGTTTTTCTGCTCAAATAGCAGTGCCTTGTCTAGAGATAGCTGAACTTTTCACCTTCGTTACACTGAAAGGAATGGATACTGCACATAACTGAGCTGTTGCCAAAAGAACATGCACGAAAAATTGGGGCTGGACAGGAGAGCTGCTTCTCCTGACAGTCAACACATCTGTGTTTGGTTAAATAATACTTGCCACAGGGGCATTATATAACACTCATAATGTGGGTATTGGATTTTCAGATCATCTTAGAGGAGAACAAAGAGTTGGTTTTAAGCGTACTGATGTGTTTCTTGCAGATGTTTCTGTGTCAGTTCATGTCTACATCTAAAGGCAGAAAGAAAACCACAGATCAGTGTCCTGACATTCATTCCAGCTAGTCTGCACCTGTGGAAAGCTTTGTTTTTAAGCTAAAAGTCAAACTGCAAGAATCAAAAACAATACCATGTACAAAACCCGAGAATGTAACACAAGGGAACCTGAAAGCCACTAAACAGCTGTCTCACGGCAATGATTTTATTGAATCTGAACATTATTTCAACGCATTTCCCTTTAGCGAAAGGTTCTACACCCCATTCTCAATCCCCTTATATTTCTTCAGACATCCCAATCACAGCAATATTTGGGTTTGCACAGACATTACTGGAGAGGCACGGACAGAGAAGAAGGAGATCTGTTATTCCTTTGGTGCATCATTTAGAACACAATGTACTCGATCCCTACGACTAGCACCAAGTCCCTGCACCAGTCACCTGGCCAGCCAGCCCCTGAAGCCAAATCCTTGGCCCCAGTATGGGCTGGCTTTGGCAACAGGCGCCCATAGCAATGTACACAGCTCCTCTTTACTACATCAGTAAGGTGTGTACAGCACGTGCTGTCATTGCCCACCTTGCCCTGCTCTGTGGTGTTCAGGCTTCATAGCTGTGGATTTCTGACTTGCTGCTTTGTTCCCCCCACATCGCCCCTGATCTTGTCACCTCTTACTGTATTGAAAAAGCAGTATTTGGCCTACAGGCAAAATTCCTCTTGATTTTAGCTTTCCTCATTCCAATGACATGAGGGAATTTTATTTTTCTACGTCATCTTTCCATATCATTAATGACTTAAAGCAGCATCTTCTCAGTGGTACATCCCATCAAAATAAGCAATTTTCATCTTTGAAGACAAATGATAAAACATGAGTTTTTCAAGGGTTTTGCTGCTTATGAAACACTAAGATCTTGGCTATTACACAGTGTAAATTAAAGGCAGATTTAGCAAAAGGGAGATGAGATCAGTTTGTTGATTTTTTGGAGCAAATATCAAAATGCATTTGAATGATAAGATAAACAGAGCAGGCTGAACAGCTGTTCTTCCACAGTGACTAGCTGTCTTTGTGTCTCACACGAGTAAGAGCTTGGCCTGATCCAGCATTAGCGTATGCTCAGTCTCTGCAGCTGCAGCATTTTATCCCAAAATTGAGATAAGACTTTAAAAATGTATTTTTAATTGTTAGAGTTAGCACTGGGAGAAGATATCTCTCCTCTTCGCTGAAAGCTTTAGGACAGTTTTTAAAAGACTTAACAGATTAAAATCAGTGCTTTAGAGCATTTTTTCCTCCTAATAAATGTTACATATCAGGCTTTCATGTTACTGCTCCACTGTTTAACACTAGATAAAGCAGCTTTCAAGAAACCAAACTTCACCTAATTTAACTGGAAAGAGAAAGTCTTTATTTGAAAATGTTTTTTTCTTCAGCCATTGAAATTATATATTAATATAACTCAAAAAATGACAGTAGGAACATTTTTTTTTCTTTGCCACTTGTAGGTCACCAACAGCCAAAGCCTTAAATAAGACACATATTTTCTGATATGTGCCAGATGATACATTGTGAGTAAAACAGAACCATCATTGAACAAGACAACCTCTCCTAGGATACTCCACATAACTTTTGTCACCTGTATTCAGGAAAGGTTTATTCAGATTGAAACAGGTGCCAAAAGGGTAATCAGGGATGTAAAGTAGGAATCTTGTAAGAGAAGACTTTAAAAAGTCTGATTGGGTCAATCCAGGCTGAGAGGGGACAAAACTGATTTCTAACAATACATATTGTAATAGCTGGACTGATTTGTGCAAGGAGAAATGCACAAAGCACATAAAAGCAAATTTAGTGTAAATTAAAAAGAGTACATCTAGCTCATAAATTAAATTGCTCATCTGAACAGTGAATTCTGGAAAGCCTTTCAATAGGAATAGTTAGGACAGGCAGTCTACTAGCTCTAAGATGCGGTGTCATAAATTTGAGTGAGACTGTATGTAGTAGTTGCCTGTGCTAGGAAGGTACAAGAATCTGTGACCTGGAAATTTGCTTCCTTTCACTATCTTGCACAATGTTTTTCATCATCATTGCACTTACATTCTTTCTGCCCATTTCCTTTTTTATTGTAATATTTAATAAACAACAAAACCAACATCTAGGTATGTGCCCTAGAAATTTTACTTCTAACAGCACAAAATTAAAATGAAAGAAGCACCTGACTCTCTATGAGATAACACACAAGTTTAGAAGTTGAATTCTTGTAAAAACAGTGTCATACATTCCGTTTACAACAGTGGAAATAGATATGGATTTTGCTGGTTGTGCCATTGGTATAATGGGATTGTTTTTCACAGTCTTTGTCACATCTCAACCAAATTGGAAGATGTCAGTCAGTTAAAATTTGCACGTTTCACAGCTCAGCTCTCTGCCCTCAGAAGGCATTTAGGTTTAAAATTCTGGTATGTCAAAGTGGGGGCAAGGTGGAAAAGGACTTGTAAGATTACCTTTTTCTCCTCTTTTTCCCACGAAGAAATTAGACAGGGTTTTGTTACAGAAAAGCCAAATGGCCAAGGAAAGGCTGTCTTTAAAAACAAGTAACACTCCACAACTGAAGTAGCTTCAGGGAAGGGAGGCAATGAATAGTAAGTTTAGTAATTGCTTCCTGGCCATGCCTATAGTTAAGAACATCTAGAAGTGTTACTGTGGCAGTCTGCTCCTAGTTACAGCTACACCAGGGGTTTCAGTTCTACATTATCTGTGAGCCCCAGCCTCACCCTTTTATTTTATGAACATTTTATGGTAAACAAGACATAGAGAAATTCAGTCATTCACAAATGAATGTGTGAAAAATGATAGACATGCCCAAGAGAGAAATTACTTCTAATGTGTAATTTGAGGGGTTATGCTTTGCTGTGTTAGATTTTCAAAGTAAATATTGATTAAATATTAGGACTGCCAGAATGAAAAAGTTGAATACACCCCAGTTACCAGAAGTAATCAGATTTCTATTGCTTCCTTGACCTTTCAGTTTATTTGCATACTTAGAGAATTACTTCTGTCCAGATTTTCATGGCAGTGACTGCCAGTCTGTAGTAAATCATTCACCAGTCAGACTTTATAAGGTTACAGACAACAGAGATGTTGTAATGAAAGCATAGAGTTGTCACGTTCCTTGTGTTTCTATTGCAGGAAGCTACTTTTCCTTTCCAAACACTGTTACTTTCCTCAAAGAACAGCTTGCACAAATACAAAATGACAACTCCTACTCATGGAAACATTTTGCTAATGCATTCCTGCAAACTTGGGGTTATGATTTCAGAGCTTTCAGAATCTCTCTTTGATTTTGTAGGTCATGTAATGACTGAGAAAGAAAGAATTTGTAGATCAAATGTGTTATCCTCCATTAGGAACAGATAATGGTCATTATAAGATTTAGATATCAGAGCCACATTGCTGATGTGAGGCTCACAACACACAGCGACTGAGCAATCTGAACTGTCCAAACTAGTGGAAAGACGCCTGTATTTCATGACTCAGGGCATGTAGATCACAAGAGAACACAACATTAAAGACCTTAGTATCATGATACCAATATTTCCCCTATAATTACTTATCCCTTTAAAGAGATAACTTTGGAATAATTTTGAAGGAGTTTGCTATTTTACATCTATTTAAATAGTCTCAGATACTGAGCAGTATATTAAAATGAGTATCATAACAAGGAAAATATTTTGTCATTTGTATATTTTCTTCAGTGCTATTGCTTATTTTCTGTACAAACTGACATGCTATAAAAAATATCCCCTCACTCACTTGAATGCAGTTTAATTACTCATGACATATTAGTGAATGTGACACCGTATGGTAAAGTGCAGAATGTTACAAAAAGGCTGATAAAATATAAAGATAAACATGATTAGGTGTGTTACTATTTAAAAATGCATGCATCTTATTGAAAACAAGGAAATTTATGACCAGATAAAATTTAATTAATTGTCTCAGTTAATAAAAACAAAAATTAGATTTTTTTTTTAGAGAGTATGAAATCAAGGGTTAAAGTTTGGAAGGAGTCAACCTCATTTTAAAATGAATACCCGTCAAACAGTCTTACACCATTCAACTCCATCCCATACCATTCCACACACATACACATTTATATCTCTTTTACATAGGTACACATTATTATATGACCCACAATTATGAGATTGTTGTATGATCACACAAGGGACATGGGCAGATCTTTCCCACAGAGGAAATGAGATTGTATATTCCTGAATACAGGAGCTTGGTCTGTAGCTTTTATTTTCAGGCATGTGGTTGATAAGATCTTTGCCTAAGCCCTTGCAGAAATGAGCATGAGATAGGATGTTACTGCATTAACACAATCTGTGGCAAAAGAAGGAGTAGTTTCTTGGTCAGAGCTGTTGCCCACTGGGATGTTTTAGAGTTTAACCCAAGCAGCATTCCAATTTCTTGTAAGCTCTCACTACCATTATAATTAATTGCCTAAACTGGTTGTCTAATTACTGTCAATATGCAGCGAGAAATTGAACAATCCCTAAGGGCATTTATGTAGCATTTCCTTACAGTGAGTTAAGAGCCTTTCTTGCTTTATACTTTTCCTTGGTTTACGGTTACTCTTGCTGTTTAAAAATGGCTTTCTATTTCAGAAGGCTTGGAAGGAAACTTTTTTAGAAACCATGAGTGCACAACAGTTTTCAGAGATTTTACTAATAAGCTGCACAGGGTATTTCCCCTGTCTTGCATTTGAGTGCACAATACTGCCTCTGTGGGATTTCTATACCTTTTCTGAAGAAAGAGGGAAAGAGCAAACAACATTTTTAATTTGGGGGAAGCAAAATTTGCACTAACTCTAGCATTTATACATGTAACTGTCTTTATCCCCCTTAAGCAAAGGAGTGAGTTACATCTGCATACCAAAGAATGAGAAGCAGTGCTCGCATGGTTAGTGTAAAATTTACCCTGCCTGGAGAAGGTTTGCTACAATTCATTCTATTCCCCAGAAATAAAAATAATTCAATGCGTGCTTCTCTCCACTGTTTTGCAGCTCAGCCACACTGCCTATCACTTTCAAGTGCTTGTTGGAGAATAACCATGTGGACAGGAGGATTGCGAGGTTTGTGCTGCCTGTGGGAGCCACCATCAACATGGATGGGACAGCACTCTACGAGGCTGTGGCTGCCATCTTTATTGCGCAAGTAAACAACTATGAGCTGGACTTTGGGCAGATTATCACTATAAGGTATAAACTTCAAATTCCACATGCTGCAATTTGCTTGTCTTGTTGAGTCTGACACTCTTATGATTCTTGTATGTAGCAATGTTCAGAACAAAACACATCTTTGCTATTATCAAAGAATCCATTCCTCACAGGATGGTTATCTTTAAGTAATGCAGAGATCAGGGACTGTACAAAGGGAAATTGTACTGGTACCATTCAATAGAAACATGTGGACAGCAGGAAATGTGTTTCTGTTTGAGGATAAGTGTCTAATTTTTACTTTTAGGCAACCCATTGATCGTTTACTAGGATTGGAACATTTTACTATTATTATTGGTGTTTAAAACATTATTTTAAATGTCAGAATTGTTTTCAACTTTAACTCTGGTTTGCATCTTTACATGAGAGGAAAAGGTTAAAAAACTGCAAAACGCAAACGCAAAAAGACCGATATCAGATAACAGGGAATAGTGTGTGTTAGGAAACTCTTTGTCAAACCTTGCAGGAGTAGGGGAACAGGGAAGGAGGACAGATGCTACTATCAGGGCAGGTTTTCATGAAGATGTCACATCACTCAGATATTTTTTAAATGTCTTCTCTGCTGCTTGTTAAAGCAGAAGACTTCATAAACAATCATGCTGTCAGTGGGTAGAGAGTGCTATAGCTGCATACTCCGTCCTTGAAAGGTCTGTAATGGATCCAAAAGACTAGAAGATCCAGCTGAACAATTACTGCCAGAATAACTCCAGTGGCTGCCAAAGAATGCCTCAGGACTGAAACCTGCAGGTTTCTAGCAGGGAACAAATGATTAGAAAAACATTCCTCATAGTCAGAGCCTTGTGCAACATATTTGAGATCTGCTTACCTACCCACCCAGTGACCTCATCACTGCCCCGTTTACACTGCTGGGCCTTGCCCATCTTCTGCTGGACTTGAAAACCTTCATGACAAGAGGAGGAGAGTCCTGAAACTAACCCCAGATGACAGCTGAGGTTTGCTAATGGGCTTCTGGCAAGATCTGGTTAGACTAGAAGCAGAAGAAATAAATTGGGCCCGTATGAGCTCTTGCTTCAGGCTCTCTCTCTCTCTGAAAATTGTTGGAATAACCCTCTGCTAAAATTTAGTCTTTGCTGATTTTGAATTTGGAGATGTTTTTAGAATGTGGTCCCAAAATATGGCCCAGAGCCTGGGCAGACATTACATACACGTTGAAGTAGAGAATGGTGATTTGAAAAATGAAGGAGAAGGACGGTGATAGTAAATTGAAAGAAGGTAAGTTCTAACATTCTCTTAGCAGAAGCTATTTTATCCCTTTATTTTCACTCCCCATATTAAGTGCTAGTACATAAGGACCAGAAAGAAGTAAAGACAGTAGAAGGAAAATACAAATGAAGATTGGAAAAATCCAAGAAAGGAAAAGAAATAAAAAGACTGATTTACTTACAAAAGGGAGTAAATAGGAAATAATGGTGGATTCAGTACCTTGAATATCTGAAGCCAAATTCTAACTGTATTCTATGGGCCAAACCTGCCCCAGATCTTGATACTTCAGGCTCTGGACATTTGAAATTCAAATATTCCTGAGTGCCAGGATATTTTTGCCAGAGGGGAAAAAATGTTAGAAAAATTATCAGTCTACTTTGCTCATAATCTGTAAAATCCAGGTTGACAGTTTATGTCAATGGGATTATGCAAACCTAGATGTAGCAGAAAAAGAGAGTTAAGATCCTATTCCCATCGGTTTAGCATATTATAGGAAGAAACATCTACATTAAGGTAAAAATTTAGTGGAATAGCAGATGAGCTTGCCTATACAATCTTAGTTAAACATTCCTATTTTTCCTTCCAATTAAGTCATGAGACTTTCTGGCCTGAACTGTCTTATGAGGCAGAAGCAGTCCTAATCAGCTAGCCAGTTTATAACACTAACTGGAGAACCTGTTAATGTTCATTATATTTATCTCTTACTCAGCATCTGAGCTTCTGTCCCTTCCTTTCAATCTATACTCCGCCTATTACAATGCTATTAGGATGCTATACAAGCATACAGCATGTGCTACACTATATGCTATACATACACATATATATATGTGCTAAATTTTTCAAAATGTAGTTTTAAACCTTTCTCATTCCCCATTACACCCCCATGCAAATGTATTTTTTTATTGCAGGAAGGGGCTCTAGTTATAAATACTGATGGTGCTCTACTGGTATACTGTACAGCTGTGAGCAAGATACTGGATATCTCTGTGTCTCAGTTTCCATATGGGTGAATACCGTTACCCTCATTTTCCATCACAGGAGGTTGATGAGACTTAACTGCTTGTCAAAAGCTCTGAAATTCTGGATTGATGAATGCAGTGGATTATCAGTGTATATGCTTTATGTCATCCTTTTACAATTGTTGACATTCGGCTTTTGTCTTTCTGCTGGATGGCCTAGCTCTTGGAAGTGGCCAGATGGGAGGAAATGAATATATCCAGTCACTTTCGCTCCTGGAAAAAGGAATGAAATCCCTCCCCTAAAAATAGCATTATGAAAAAAATGTTAAGCCTGCCAGGTCCACTCTTGCCCTGGTCTCCCATTCATTTCTGCTTCCCTGGCTGAAAAAAGGGTGTGAAGGTCAAGTAAAAATACTTTCCAGAATCTGAAGAGGTACAGTCACACTCACACTTGCTTCATATTTAGATCCAAGTATGCAAAGCCATGTGCTACGCAAGGACTTCACCCTTGGCCCAGCCTCTTTACCCTTGGCCTAACCTCTTTGTGATGACTGACATTAAAGGCCCTAGACGCAGCCAGACGTGGATTTGCCTGGCACAGGAACTGCCAATGATGACTCAGAGATGTCTGCTGGGAGCTCTACTGCCAAGGCTGAAGCAGTGATGAGGAGTGCTGGCAAATTCGTGGCACAGCGCTGTGTGGTGCCATGAAGGATGAGAAGCTGACATAACTCAGAGAAGCCCACAGCCTGGCTGCCCCCTTTCTCTGCACTTGGGATATTAAGAGATAACAGAACTGTCCCACCAGCGCCAAGGCTGCAAAGGTAGAGGGTGAGAATTTAGCACTGGGCAGACAGTTTGGCCTGTTCTTGCCTTCTGACCTGGCTTCTGTCCACAAAACACTGGCACTTCTGTGCAGTGGCTTGTGTAAGAAAGATTATGCTTTAGGAAAGCTCCTGTAGAAATATGGTGTAGTTTCTTGCAGAGCAACCCATCACTGGCAAAGCTCATTCCTTTCTTTCTTTGTTGAAGTATCACAGCAACAGCTGCAAGCATTGGTGCTGCAGGTATCCCGCAAGCTGGCCTGGTGACAATGGTCATTGTTCTGACGTCAGTTGGGCTCCCAACAGATGACATCACGTTGATTATTGCTGTCGACTGGGCACTGTAAGTAACATTAAGCTTTTGAGGTTTCCAGTACGGCAACATTGCTAAAAAGGCAAATGGTCTCCAGGGATATAGTAATACAAATATACATGAAAGGCATGTGAAGTAATTATTTTGCTTGAAATGGTGCTATGTGGCCTCAGATTAAATACTCTGCCGAAGTGGGCATTATATTGAAAAAAGACATACACAAATGAGAGAGAGTCTATTATGAGACTTAGACGATATGACCTACATGGAAAGGCTGAAGAAGCAGAGTTTGTTTAGTCTAAAACCAGAGCAGGCTGAAAGAGGTCACCACAGCAGTTTCTGATATAGGTAAGATTATCCTGAATAGGACAGCGATCAATTGTTCTTCACATTCACAGGGAGGGAGGATGAATAAGTACACCAAAGTAACTACCTTAAGTCAGATCACAGGAAAACTTAAGAATGATTTTTATCTAGAAGGATAGTCAGGCAATGGAAGTGGCTGCACCTAGCCAGGCTGCAGGATGACCTTCATGAGAAGTTTTAAGGTCAGGCCAGATAAATGTCCGACAGGTGCAACTCTGGCACCTTGCCTTGGACAAGGACAAGGGGCCGACATTCCTAGGAAACGTGGTTTGCCTGCACTCTGCTTATCAGCCCACTGACACTTCAAGGACATCATCTCAATGTAGTGAAGCACTCTGCAAACAGGCATGAACCAGTGCTAAAGCAGGCAAGTACTCCCGCACCACCAATACCACTCTGCCTGAAATAGCCATGTCAGTACAGTAATGGTTTGTGCTGTATATAGCTACTACCACTGTAACTAGAACCATGATATAGTCAGCCTGAATGTAATACTTGCAATGGACTGCATTAGGACTAAGAATGCTTTCCTTTTATCAGGGATCCTGATGCAATTCTGCTCTTTCTTATTTCAGTCCTAAATAGGCAGCAGCAATTTGTAGCCCCCTGCACGGAGCCATGTTTTGCAAGTGCAGCCATTCCGTAGAGAGGTTACTTTGCTGCCTCCCTAATCACTGAGGATTTAACAGCAGAGGCAGAGGCTAAAATTTAACACACTCAGAATAAAAGACATTCGTGTCACCCATGAGAAGACCCACTTTAAAAACTGATAAGGAGCGGTTTATTTGAACTCTTAACTTTTATGTAAATGTCCATAAATCAATCAAACAATTTTGAATAGTCTAGGAAGATGAATTATAAAATACTGGTCCCTAGCTCATTAGCATTTCAGTTAACTATATAACTAGCATATGCATCCACAAGGAAACAGTCCAAATTATTTTTTATTTAGTCTATATAAAATATATCTTCATTAATACAGTGGAGTTTCATTACATCAAGGTTCTGGGTAAAAATGTGTTACAAGTCCATTCTGTTATATATCCTATTTTATTCAGCTTTAAGCCACTGATTTTTTTGTACAAAGAATTGTGAGAAGAAATTATTTACTTTCCTGTTCAGTGTAATAGAATATAATTATTATTAATAGGAGTCATGAATGTTGTGTTGTATGCATATTTTAAGACCTATTTTATTTTAGGCATATCAGGAATATTCTTCTGTGAAGGATAAATAATATCTGCTGTGGGCACCTAAACTTAGGAATGGCAGTTCAGATTTTAATTAAAAAATTAAAAGAAAAAAAAAGAAAAAAACTTTCTAATGCTAGTCACTGAAGCTCAATAGTTAATGAAGCACAACAAAATCAAAGTATTTTAAGCTGTATTACAAAAGCCTTTTCCCTCTATATTGCTCACTTTTCACCCAGCTCTTGCAACATCAACATGTCATTGTTTTTCCAGTAAGTCTTCCAGTGTATATGGAAATTATGCTTCTTTTTGTCTTACAAAACTTTTCAAAACAACAGACAAAAAACTTTCAGGCTATAGTTCCAGATGGTATTAAAAAGTGAGCAAAGAACAGACCCGATTTTCTGTCTTTTGCAGATGACCTTTCATACAAAAAGTATATTTCTATATTTCGGCACTTGGTGGTTTCAAGAGCCCGCAGATGCAAAGTGTCAACATGGTTGACATGATGAATATTTTCAATATTAGTTTTGGAAGTACTGGAGTATGAAGAATGCTTAAAGAAGGCTGGTTAGATGATCTCACAAGACTGAAATACCCATTACAATGCACCGCAGGTATTACAACTCATTTAGGTAGCCATAACATGTATGTGAACTTCATGCCTTTAGCTAGTGCCTAGAGACATAAAGAAGAAAATAAAAATGTTTCTCAGCTAATTTATTAAACACAAGGTAACAATTTTGCAGCTTTAATTTTGCATCTTTAGTAATATCATCTAAAGCCAAAATACCACTGCAACACCTGACTCGTGTTTGCACTGAAAGAAATGCCACTAGCAGCAGGTTGGCCTCTTAGTGGAGAAATGTCAGTGATGTGCAGTGTGGTTCTACTCATGTATAGTGCCGACTGCTCCATACAGACAGAAACATGGAATAGAACTGGTCAAACGACGTGCCAGGCAACCCATTTTCTTAAGAGTTTCAGTATGGTGCACTGTTTCCTCAGAAACATTCTGTCTTCAGAAGAGATGCTAATCAGAGCCCAAAAGGAAGAGCAAACTCTTGAGCTCTGCTAATACAGCTTCTTCTCTACTACAGCTGACTCTTTGCACAATCCAAAATTAACAATTCAGAATATCTTTCCAAGAATAAAAATTTGATGATCAACCAAGAAAAAAAAAAGTCTATGTGTAACAGGAACATCTATCAATATGTGCTGTAACGGTATTTTTCCCTACTTAACATATTCCCTTTTGCCTCAAGGCAAAACCCAAAATCAGAACAGCAGGAATTAGAAAAATGGATTCAGCAAACAAGTGTAGGGCTGGGTCCTGGAGTCAACAACCACATTTAGGTGTAGGCTGTGGAATATTATTGCTGAAGTTACTTGCAATTGCATGTACAATTTGGGTAACTGCACACACAAATAACCTTTCATGTAGGAACTTTCATGCTAATTAGGGAAGCAACTGCATAAACATTTGTATGCACAGAGTACATACCTAAAATATCTGAAAAAAAAATTAGCACACAGTTTCAATTCTTTTCTATATTAAGATACAGAATCAGAAATCTGGGCAGTGTTGATATTGGACCGTCACTGAATTTAATAAGCCAAACATCTGGAGATTTCTGAACCTCCATTTTATAACCCACATTTATAAATTAAGTTACCAATATGACACAGTTTTCAGATGTGTATGTCTTTCTTGGAAAAGACTTTATATATTTCAGACTTAAAAGCTATATCGTCTATTTGAAATCTCATAAATTTTAACTAATAGATTCCAAGCTGTTTCCAGTGTAACACTTGTCTATGACAACCACTTACTTTTGTGTATTTACAGTCTGTATTTTAATAGATTTATTTTTTAGACAGTGGGTAGAAGGTGTAAACAGGGAAATGAATTAATAAATGAAAAATAGTGAAACTGTATATATGCAAAGTACTGTCAAGCATATAAATTTAAATTGGAAAAGATGATAACTGAAAGTGAAGAATCTTTAAGGGCCTCTGGTAGCCATAGCAACCATAGCTTTTTCAGAAATTAACATGATTTAAATATGGTCAGTGCCTGCTTAGTTTGTGAGTGTAGTTATTTAGCAGTCTTCTGAGTAATTTTGATTGTATTCTGCACATTCTACCAATACAATAATCTTCCTAACTAGCACTTTGGTTGCTGAGATTGGGATCTTGATAACTAATACAAGGTACTGGTTGTACTGGCTGCCCTCTACTGTTATTGAATTAAGACATTTGCAGCACCAGCCTCCAAATCAGGCCATAATACTGGACCTTAACATAAAAACTCGGACATAAGTGCAATCTTGATCTGCCATGTTAAACCTTTTCAGTGCTGAATCAGCTTGCATGTATAGGGAGGCACAGCTGCTCTAGTTAGCTCAGTTACAAATTAAAGTATGTGGCAGCACAGGGCACTGAGCTATGAAAAGGCTGGAAAACCCAACTGAGCAGCTCAGTAACTAGTGGCTGCCCCATGCCAAACTCCTGATTACCATTTCTAAACTTGTTAGCTCATAAAAACAGCCAAACTGACCTTCAGCTATAATTACTGCAGTGCTAAAGGCATAGGCATGTACCCAAAGAGCCAACGACTTACCATTACTATTTCATTTTCCAGAGACAGGTTTAGAACAATGATCAACGTCCTGGGAGATGCACTGGCTGCTGGGATCATGGCCCACATCTGCCGGAAGGAGTTCATCAAGGACGGTGATGAGGTAACAACGCCATGAGCCAGGGTGTGCCAGCGTGTGCCATATTACGGCAGAGAACCTGCGAGCTCTCAGCCTCCCACATTTGTTTCATCTAGTTTATAAAAGGTGTTTCAGAGAGAGGACAGAATTGGGCAATGTGCTGCTTAGTTAGATGGGGTGGAGGGGTCTTTTTCCATGAGGTCATGCAAAAAGCCACTCAAGTTCAAAGCTTGCCAGCCAGCTGTGTCTGGCACACTGGGGCTGGGAGCAGGAGAAGCAGCTGCACTGTCCTGCAAATGCACGATACGCTGGAACTGTGAGTCTCACACTCAGTACCCAAGTCCTGACTGGCCAGTAAGTCGTCCTTCTAAAAATGTGACCAGCAACAGAGCAGGGTGACAAATGTCCTTGAGTATGTGTGTAGGGGGAGGTAAAGGTATGAGTATATATATATGCAAAATCAGTAAGCTCACAACAAAAGCAACTACCCTGGATGTTTCAAGCCTCTGTGTTATCATAATCTGAAGCCACCATTGCAATAATTTCCTTTCTGGACTAGCAGAAGCACATTGCTCCATTCTTGACTTCATTCCCAGGCATCTTCATGCCTTCTACATTTAATACAAGTTCCTCCTTACATCTTTGTTTTTCCTTGTCTATATCTTATTCCATTCACCACACATACCCCTGTATTCTGCCCGTGCCTCCCTCCAATCCTATGCTTTTTTTCTTTCCTCCTTGGCATGCATCATTCAGTCTTTCCTTATACCAGGAACTCCTTCTCATGCTCTTCCTTCAAATCCTTGACAAAGGAGATTCCTAATTCCATGAGCCCATCATGCTTGGAGGTGCTAATCTCCAACCATTTCAGCTCATGGCAGACTCTCACTACCTTTCTTCCACAAAGACAGAATAGTTTATGCAGAAAAGTTTCTTCACCAGGACTGATTTTCACAAGGCATGTTTCATTTCTGTGCATCATTTGTAGTATTCTACAAAGAGCAACAGTATTAATAGCAAAGTTTTATTTCTATTATTATTTCTCCCATTTTACAGACAGTCTTTCTGGTAAATCCCATACTCATGCCTTCCTACAAGATGCATTTAAAATTCCTGCTCTTTCAAGTTTTATATAGAAAGACAGGCCTTATCCTCTGAGGTACTTAGCACCTCCAGTAATTACTGATGACAGGATTAGGCCTGAATATATGGGCTACACATATAGCTAGCTACAAAAAAACTAAACATACAACTAAGGGTAAGGTACGTCATCCGTTACAAAGCCAGAAGTGTAGTCTGAGTTCCTGCATAACACAGGCCTCCTGACATTTCATTGCTGTATTTAGAACTCAGTCAGAACTCAAGAAGAGGTGTTTCAAGAATATAAAATCCCTCCTAAGGGATTATTTAGTCATCCATGATGAGATTTTTCTTTGCATCGTGCTCTATAATTGTATTAAAATATACCATTAGTCTGCCATATGTTTTGGCTGCATAATTTGTGGAGTTAGTAATGTATATCCAAAGGCCAAATTTTCTCAGCTGCAAGTCCACCTCTTTTCTCTGCCAGTATTTATGTCTTATTTTCCCCATCAGAACTTCTGGTTTGATTTAAAGGACACTTCAGTATTTAACTTATGAATCAGTCAATAAAATCCTCTATTTCTTCTTAAATAGTGCAAACTGAAAAGACAGGTGTCAGTTTATTGGGTCAGAAGAAAGGCAGAAGACAACAACAAATACTGACTGGTCTATGTAATTGCATTCAAAAGCAAGCACTGCCCAAAGCTCAGCATACTGGTTATGGAGAGTCCGCATCTTTCGAACTTAGCCCTGAAATTCTAGTCTTTATTTACCCTACTTATATTGCTTTACCAATGCAAGCAGTTATTACTGTGGGTATAAGTTTAATTAGAGTTGTGACAGAATCTGAATTTTTATATACTTAGACACACCTTCACTGTATCCAGATGGTGCAAAGATGCTTCACACTATATGAGAAACAGGTCCTGGAAGTCTATGGAGGCCCTAGATGATCCCGGTGAATGTAAAGCAGACCACAGGCTTTCAAAGTAAAAATTCCTTTCCTGTTGTATACAGCAAACAGTGGCAGTATTCCAAATCTTAATGCTTTTCACATAGGTGCCATTGATCTGTGAAACTAAGCCTATTAACATCCATCAGATTGTGGCTTACCAGAGAAATGGCTGTGTGAAGACCATGAATGAATCTCGTGGACCAGAAACAGTGAAAGGGTTTCAGCACCACATACCTGTACAAGTGGAGCAAGAAGAAAGTCCAGTGGAGAATCACACTAAGAAATCCAACAGTAAAGACCACTGCACTATTGAAATAAATGAACTAGAAACAAATGTGTAACTGCTACACTCAGTGGTATCTCATACCCCAGTGACCTGATACCCAATCTCTACCTCACAGCTGGAAGGGGGACTCTTTGCCTTGAACAGGAAAATGTGGAATTATTGCCACCCTGCTTGTATTGGAGTTAGGAGACCAGCTGTGAACGTCAGGAAAGGCACACAGCTTGCAAGAGACATGGGCTTCTTTAGGTGGAAGATTTTAATACTGAAAAATTAACTAATGGACAACTACTGTTTTATTCTGCACTCATTTGACTCCAATATAGTATTTGACACTCCTTTGGCTTCTTTTTTTTAAAGTTTTTTTGTATTTGACCCTTTTTGATTTTCTAAGCAAAGCCTTTTTTTGTGACTCTCAGTAATTATGAACTGTATTTATGTAGACTTTTTGCTATGTGAAAATGTTTCACCAAAACTGCTAAAGATACTAATTTTGTCTAACAGTCACTAAATATAGAGCTTGTGCTTAGTTCTAGAACAGCAGTAAGAAAATCACACTGATTTCCTGATCTCAAGGGGTTACATATATTACTAAATAACACTTCAAGCAGAGGTGAAGCAAAGCATGCATTTTTGCAAGAAAGCACATTAAGGTAATTCTGATGGGCAGCCTTCAGAGACAGGCATTCAAGTGTGATACATAACACGAAGAATTCCTAGGTCACTGCAGAGCACAGTTTGCCTTCCAAGTGCCAGACTTATTAACCTTTTTTTAACCTAACTCTTCAGTAGAGTCAGTACCACGCACATGCAGTGGCAATGTGAGCCCTAATCCATAAGCACTGGTGCTAATGTGTCCTCTCCTGTAATCTGTAGGTTGTTCTACTGTAAATATGTATAAACCCAAAGCTCAAGCTCGTGAACCATACGCTTCATCCTAAGGGCAGACTGAACACAAACTGTAACCCAATGATGCTGAGTAATATTGGGGGTTTGTGAGGAGTTTGCTGTGGAAACTGGCCCGTTATTTCTCATAATTCAGTGGTTGATCTACATTGACAGTTACCCCCTTTCCACTTATCTACTGAATCTTTCAGTTACAATAAAATCTGCTGAGTATGTTTCCAATGTTTGTGATAGAGAACATTTTTAATAAACCTGCCATTTAAAAACAGGCTGTCTGTGCATTTCTACTATTAGTGTCTTCTTATTTTGCTGCCAAAATGCAGAGTGGAAGTGAGGAGACCTTTGGAAAAGTTGTGATTCGATCCAGAGATTACATACTAGTTCATACCAATACACTTGACATTATATTTAGCTACTTGTGGGATATCAGTTTCAGATAACATGTGCCTGGTATTATAATATGCTCCTCTCATCTGTAGAGAAAAAATAACCCAGTCAAAAAGGACAATTTCTGCACCCACCAGAAGTGCTTCATACACGATTAATGGTTTTCCTGGGATGTGCATATTCACCTCTTCTTTGAGGGCTCCTGCTCAGACTATTTCTTTTGTCATGCACTAATTAGTTGCTTCAGAGGGCTGTAGTAGGTAGTAGCTTAAATATCAAATGGTAAAGCCAGAAAGAACAAACATACATCTTATTTGCCTGTAATTCCTGAGAAATTATGTATCAATTTAAAAATACATACAGTTGGTAACTATTTTCCTGATTTGATCCTAGAGTGAAAACAACACAGAACACAAAGAATAGGGAAGAACTGAAATTATTCAGAACAATTTGCTCCTGAACAAGTCCTGTAATGGACTTGCTCTACAGAGTGCCATTAAAATGAATGATTTGAGAGAGCTGAGGCTGGTCTGTGCCTCTCTGAACGGGCAGAAGCACTAGCTGACAAACACAGCATCTCAGCAGCACTGGCAGGTCCAGGAGGTCCCCCCTTCATCCTTCCCCAGCCATCCATTCCTCCCTGCACTGCTTCCCCTCCTCTCCCAGCTGTACAGACCCAATTATTTATGAGGCCAGACGAAGAATCAGATGAGAAGTATTTTTAATTCAAACCAGTTCATATATGTTTTTAGCACAGTCCTAACAAACGGTTGTATCAACACAAGTGAAGGGGTGACACAGGGACAAGAACAAGCAGCCAGGGATGAAACAGCCTAAGCGCATGTGGAGAGGGCAGGACCTCTGCATGCTGACTTTGCCAGCAAAGTTTCAACTTCACACAGTCAATTACAGCTATGTGAAGTGCTGGTAAAATCCTGCCAGTCATCTATCACTTTACAATCACTTTGCATAGATAAAAATGGTGAAGAGGCCAAGTAGATCCAAGATTTGGAATGAGTAGTTCCAAACGAAGTGGTTTTGGATGAGCCTGCCCACACACCATGCCAAGGTGCCATGGTCTGCCAAGCAGAAAGTGCTGCTAGCCTTACCACCACGTTCTTCTCCAGCCACCTACAACTTTTGGCTAACTACAAAATGCAAATCCTTTTGCCTGCTTGCCTGAAACAGCTTACTTAGTCTGGACACTCTTAGCTTAGTCATGTCTCAAGAGGTCTAAGCCAACTCCAGTGCTAAAAAGCTGCGACTTCTACAAGGAGAGCTTCAGATGAGATAAAGCATCAAAGACCAGAAGAAGCACAGCTGGTTGAGCTACACAAGTCCTACACAATAAAAACGAAACCACAGTTTGGCCCTTTACACTCTGGCAAGTAGGGAATGCAGAAGTCTCATATGTGAAGGCATATTTTTATGGAATCAACAGGCTGTTTTAAAATTAGCCTTTTGCATTCAAACCCTATTCATAGGCTGTCCAGTTTTGCTTTGCAAATTTGAAATGCATTAATTTTTTTACATTATAGTGTTTGGATCTTTAAAACTTGGGGTTTATACCAGTATGTGCTTCCCGTTCACCTTAAAAATTACACCAACCATAACTTACTATTATCTTTGTGAGTCACGGTCTCCTGTAGTTTGGAGCTACTGTTTGGTGTCTTAAGTTTTGCTTTTACAAACTCTTTTTGGGCAAGTTTATTTTCTGTTGATGTTGTCTAGGGCCTTCCACCACAGCGGCAGCTGCAATATGAACCAGCTGGGAGGAAGGCAGTGGTCCAGTTTCTCACGTGACCTTTATCATTTGTGGTATCAAATACTGCTAACTAGAGGCCTATGGCACTTCAGTTCTTTGTTCTGGTAAATACGCGTCGCTTAGTGTAGTGTGACCTTGACTGGAACATCTGACTGCTACTGCGGTCATTCTGTACTAAGAACAAAAGACACCACTGTTAACTGTGGAGAGGTAAACACTGAAGTTCTTAAATAATTTTTATGGTAAGCTTTCTTCCATGTTAGCTATTTTGTGTCTCATAGTGTTTGTTGTCAAGCAGCTTGCCACACAGTGCAGTTAGACTAGCAGTAGGTTCCATATCATATTTGCGTGTATGGATCTGTTCACTTTTTCCAGCTATAATCACACTTCCTTCCAATAAAAATAATGAAGCTGTTGATTATCAAGTTAGAGTGCAAGCTTTGTGTTGGTAAATATGTTTCTCCTACTTTCAGAGCATAAAAACAAACGTGACCTTTATAATCTCAAAACTTTTATATTAAAAAAAAATCAATCAATCAACCAATCAACCACTAATTACAACAGTTTGCATGGAATACTTTCAAGTATATGTGGAAAGAACATATTTCTTAACCAGCAACATTCAACCATATTTTGAAGTTGCCTCCCCCTGCTAAAAAGAAAGGGAACTTAGCCAATTAAAGTATACTCAAGACACACTAGGAGAGAGTGTTGAGGAGGGAGAGAAGATAATTAAGAAGGGTGACGCATTGTATACAGCTATGGAAGAAATAATTTGGGAAGTAACCCAAATTAACACATACTTATCAGACACAGTCATTTTATGCTGGTTAATTTGCAACTGCATTGCTCTAGAGATACTACTGAGAGGAAAGAAGCCACTGCAGATTGTTGTGGCATAAAACATAATTAAAGACATCTTAAAACAGGTTCTTGAGGATTTTGCCAATGCCGAGGAAGTTTTGAAGTGTTGAATTGCTATAATAAATCCTTGCGCAAGAATTAGAACTGGGAGAAAGGGACACAACCAGAGCACTTATGCACTCCACTAACTCCCAACAGCTTTTGGCTGCCACCCCAAATATAGAAATTTATGGAACCAATACAGTTATTCATATTCTCAGCTAGTCTTAACTGATGCCACTTAAATTACTTAATTGCAGCTAAGCTCATTTGTGCCACCTGAATATGTATCCCAACATACAAATAAGATGATCTAAATAATTAGCTGAAACATTAAATCGTAGACTCCCTCCATGCTATACTAGCAATTCTAAAGCACTTAGAAAATACAATAACTCTGTAACATCACCATTTGATGAGCTCTCTCTTTCAATTCTACAACAAACATTAATTTTGGGCCCTTTTTAACAACAGCAAACTGATTTGTAATACTTTCAAAGCAGACGGAAAGTTTCATCTTCAAGCCAGATGGACAGTCTTGGAAATGACCTCAGTCCTTTCTGTGCTTTCCATAAAAATGAGGTAACTACTAGCAGAAGGTGGTTGATGTGTGCAAGCAAAATGTGTAACCTGGGAAATGAACTGAATCTGGAAAACTCAGGCTGCCTTTGATCTTGCCCAATGCTAAGTACTCCTGTGTCTGTGTCTCTACTGAACGACCAGGTGCATTTTTACATCAAGACAGCTATCTTTCATTACAGTCACAGTGGCAATGAGGAATTGCTGGTTTTCTCCTCCAGGCACTAAGCTGGCTGAGGTCACAGCCCTCCAGCTGAGGACTAAATACAGTGAGGAGAGAAAGCAATGTAGGTTTTTCCACAGGGATGCTACTGCTGTCCATCTTGCAGTGGGGGAGCACATCTTTTTTCAGTCATAATGGCTGGGAAATATCTGACTTTGCTGCATTTGAAAAAGAGGCCACAGAACAGACAAATGTAGTGCATCCATTCACTAAGGGGCGAGCTGCAAATGAAATACATGTATTAAATTTCTCACTTTAGCCTATGATTTCACATACAACTAAGGAGGCAATATATGCTTAAAAATTACATTCCTCACTAACTACTTTGGAGCATACTGATTGATACTTCTGGAATTGCTAAGAGGGTTTGTCCCACAAAACCCAAAATGGATGAGATCAAGAGAACAGGAAGGGTGGTCACTGCTTAAGTTCAGTTCATTATTCACTGTCTCAGACTTCTCATGTGATCTGATGGCCAAGTGACCACAAGAACGCAGGGTTTGCTTCCCATCTATAAACAGACAAAAAGTAGTTTTCTAATTCAATAGGGTGTTGTTGCATGGTAAGGATAAATCAGCGGAAGACTGAGACAGTTACGTAACACATTAAAGGAGACTCATATGATTACCTTGGATTAGCCACTTCTATCTCTCTGGAAGCACAGGATCACTACCCACAATGTTCACAGGAATTGCCAAGCTCTTGTTTCAAATGAAAAACACTCAGATTCCATAATGTATAAAGTAGCAACGGTTGCATCTCCATAGCCTAGAAGATGATATATGGGAATGGATTTGGCACAGCTGAGACTTTGGGCAGATTTGTGTCACAGGATATTTCAGGTATTTTACAGGCTGACAAAGTAAAAATCATACCAGTCTTACTGAGAGAGTGGTATTTTGGGGAAGGAATAAAGAAGACTTCAGGAAGACAAGATGATGAGTATTGCTAGGTGAAGAGGAAGAGTGTTTAATCACTTCTCCTGCAATAGAATCAAACCTCCTTTCCTTGCCAGCTCCAAGATGAGAGGGTACCAACAGTTGGAGATGTAGGGATGGAGCAAGCCACCCCTCTCCGCGCAAATTTTCTGCTTGCAGACAGCCACTAAAGACAAAGCAGACAGGTCTGCAGGTATCCACAAGCATCTGTGACTCACTGGTCACCCCTTCACAGCTAATTCTTGGCTACCTGTCACTCACTGAAAACTACTGGAACAGATCATGCAGTTAATGGAACAACTCTTTTCTTTCTGCTATTTGTGATACGATGAAAACTTATTTCTACTCCCACATAGACTTTTGGTGGTAGGCCATGCTGTCCTTCCTTCCAAACTAGCATAGAGCATTCAGTCCAGCACAAGAACAAGCAAATATTGTTGCTGAAGTGTTTTCAATCAAGTCATTACAAAACCCTAGACTTCTCATGCCACTGGGAATTACAGATGTACTGAGAGTAGGTCACAGTTCTGCTTTTCAGGTTCTGTTCTATCATAGGAGGTTTTCTTCTACAAGGTACAGAGTTATGCATCTATTGCTTTAAAAGCAGTCATCTTTCATCACAAACAGGTATCTGCATTTCATTTAGGAATTAAACGTACGCTTGTATGTGTCTGCACACAACGCTAGCTGAAAGCCAGGATTTGACCCACCACATGAAACTTACTGTAGTTAATTGTTGCTTTTGAACTTTCCCAATAAGGATATAATATCTCTAGCTTTTTTTTCCCCCCCAAAGAAGGGTATTTTAATAAGATGGAAAAAGCAGGGGAAGCAAAACAAGAAATGTTTTATGTTCACAGATATCTCACATTACATCTGCTACAAATACCGTATGGCCTAGATGGCAAAACCAAAAGAAAAACAAGACTGACCTTGAGATGTTTCATTATGATTTCATTGCTTCTAGTGGTTTTATTGGGTTTTACCACTAGGCTATTAAAAACATGTGGAAATTATACAGAACTAAGTCAAACTGAGTATTTTCAACCCTAATCTTCCATCTTCTTTTCCATTTAAATACTTTAAATAGTTCTTCTATATTTCATGAGTTTTCTTGAAAACAAACTCAAAGTACAGAGATTTGGGTAGTCTGTATTTTATTGATGGTTTAATCAGCAAATGTATAATCTTTGTTTTAGAATAAATCATCCAATCTTCTGTGGTTTTTTTTTTTTTAAATAGAAGAAAGCATTTCTCTAACATTAAATCCTTCCTAACCAAATATCTGGTGAGAGAGGAATCAGAATGGACAGGAGGGTACCAGTCCAGCACTGTGGTTGGAGCTAGCTCTAGCAGAAAGTTCAGAAAGGAAGTCTCAAAGTTCTCAGACTGAAAGAATTTCCACTGTGACTGCTCATTCTCAGTTGTTGTCTTCTCACTGGTGCTGTGCACAGGACTAATGTACAGCTCCATGCCGTACTTTTTGTGCAAGTAATCTGCAACTCTCCAGAGTAAATTTCACAAAAGGTACTAGAGATTATCTGCATCCCAGATGTTCTGTTCACCTTCTCTCTGTAAAGTAGGTGGGAACAAGCTAGAAGAGTCACTTCAGCTGTTCCTGCTTGATTTCGCATTGGAAGATTCATTTTGGCTCTTCCTACCTGCTTTACAGAGAGAGTAGGAACAACCAAAGTGAGTGTTCCAGTACTAAATCTTTTAAGCTATGGATGATGAGGGTGCCTCATGGTGCAGCAACTCTACTGTCTTCAGCACATCAGTAAAGTGCTTTGGGTTTTATCCCACTGCTGCATTTGAATTGAACAGGCCTGAAACAGAGGTCCACCACAAAGAATGGGAGAGATCTAGAGGGCTATATAAGTAATCAAAGTTAATTTTAATCCTGTATAAAAGATATATCCTAAATAAAGATTTTTAAAGCTAATTTCTTTGATGACTGTCAACAAACACGCAATTATATCCTAAGTAATAAAAGCACGAGACTCATTCATTTCTTGTCTGCAACTGGAGTTGAGAATTCTGCAAATCAATCTGAATTTTTATGGGTAGCAACATTCTCTACAGTATCATAATCATATGCTAAAAACAGATTCTGGAACTATCATGGGGAAAACTTGAGATAGCCTGTACAATTATGCATTAAAACAGCCTTTGCCTGATTCAAAACCATTTAAAGAAGGACTTTATTGATGGACTGTTTAATGTCCTTGGATACTACTGAAGAATTTTTATGGCAACACGCTGTATACTGGATTATTGGAACACATTTATCATCCACTGCCTCCACATATATCTCACAGCTGGCTGACTTTACAATAGCAGTATGAATCAGAGCTACAGGGCACACCAATATTTTCCTCAGTAAAGGAAATGGAGTTCTTTAGGGAATTTACTCACTGTTCTTATATTAGCAACATAATAAAGCAATTACAATGATCTCCATAAATTAATCCCATTAGAGAAGGAAATATCTTGGAAAAAAACAAGGCTAAATTCATATTATATAAAACTCTATATATGTTTAAGTTTTTAGGACAACTATTCCCAAACCCAGGGAGAAAGACTCACCAATATTACAGTATGGAGTGAAATCAATTAATAGGATACTGGACTAGATCATAGAAGCTTTCCAAGAGACTGCTTCCCATCAAAAATATTATTTGTAAAATATGTGTTTATTCTTATTTTTTTGTAACCAAAATTTGTAAAAATGTTAGTGGGCTCAGTCAACATGGTGACAAACAGCATCATAAACTAAACTCTTATTGACCATCAAGAACCACTGTCAAAAGAGAACAAATGTGAAGTCTCAATCAGACCCCTCCTGCCTCCCCTCTCCGCATGGACCACTGAGGAGCAGAAGAAATGGCATTGGGTCCCAGGGAGGAGGACAATTCCCGTTCTCATCCACTTCGTTAACGCAGGTCCATAGCCTCACTACTGCATGTACCTAACTTCTGCTACTCCAGATCCTCAGCCTTTTTAGGAAAAAGTCCCCTCTACCCCTCTTGCAAAGCAGAAGAGGAGGGCGTTTGTACGACAGATGCCTTAGGAGCAGGCCTGCCAGCCCAACTCTTCAGCATGTGCAGAAGTTGGAGGATCCTCTCCCCAATAGCCCTTTTAATGGACAATCCTGTAGTATTTATGGGAGGGAGCTAATGACAATAATCTCTAAGTCCCCAAAGCTGAGAAGATACAGCAGATCTTCACCCCAGCATGGCTGTCCGACCCAGAGCCAGGTGTGAGGAGGGTGGTTGGCAACTCTCGGAAGAAGCAGCCCCGCAGAGATGCCGTGCCGCTGCCAGAGGTCTGCAGTTGGTGGTTCATTAGGAGCTGCCGCCGCTCCCCCAAAGGAGCACTTTGCAGCCTTCCTCCTGCCCCACCACATCCCTGTTCAAATTTGGTCAAAAGTTTTCCTTTTGATTTTTTTTTTTTTCCTTTCTTAACTCATTTTTCCTTTGAAGAGTATCTACTTACTGTGTAAAGCACCTCTTTTTCATTAAACGTTAACACTTAAACCCCAAACACCACAGCATGGTGTGGCGAGGCCTTTGAGGCAGAGCAGGAGTCCCCTCACCACACCACAAAGGTCCTTCACCCCCCAGCCCCCCCAGCTCCTCACCCTGCCTCCCTCCCTGGTGGCATGGCCGCTGGCGTCCCCCACAACTCACCCCTCCTGCCAGCCAAGGCTGGGGACATCCAGTCACCCACAAGGTCCTGTTGTCCCTTGCAGAGGGGCTCGCAGGGCGCCATCTTGGAAGAAGTAAGGCCTAGGCCTCGGCCTCATGCCACCTCCCTCCCCACAGAGGAGCCGGCACAGCCAGGGCCTCTCCTCTCCTCACAGCAGGTGGGGCAGCACCAGCTCCTTTGTGGGGCTTTTTTGCCTGTTTGGGGCAGGAGGAGCCCTCCACCTCTGTGAACGTGGGGACCAGAGGGAAACAGGCTCCCCAGATGCAGTCTGACCCCTGGCACCTCAGCGTGGGCCCTGCAGCCTCTCCTGGCACCCAGGGAGGGAAAAGGGGCCATAACCCCCTCATGGGGAGATAAAACCTCTGGGGAATATACAATTATCCTTGGCCTTTTTTTCCCAGAAGCCCCCAAATAACAAGCCCCTGAGGTTACCCGGAGGGGAGCGGTGCGGCGCAGGAGTGAGGGGAGGGCATGCAGAGGCAGGAGCGGGAAGGGAGAGGGCACTGGGTGCCCCAGTCCTTGGGAGGGGACACTCATGGGGGCAAGGAGCCCGAAGGAACGGGGATGAGGGGGAGAACAGCTGCAGAACGGTCTGTCCACATTGCAGATGGAGCTGGACTATGCACCCACCATCTGAAATAAAAGCTCGTTATCCAGAGGCTATTTTTGGCACCCATAGAGTTCTTGATGGCTCATGTGCTGCATTTGTACTCCTGTTGCTGTAAAAAATCATGTCCAGTCTCAGAAAAATCCCGTTTCCCTCCCATTTTGTGCAGTATCCTCTGTAATGAGGAAACATGGCCTTTAAAAAAAAAAAAGGCAAATAAACTCAGACCTCAGTTTGCATACAGACCACGCGTGAATACCAAACATGTGCAAATGCATACTTAGGAATAAAGTTGCCAACTGAATGTTTTACACGTCAAGTTTTCACTATCCATACCTCTATCTCAGCCTTAAAAACTTTCTATACTTCTCTTTCCCAAACCCAAGCTATTCACAGGAAGAAAATTACATTAAAACAACGGTTGTGTTCTCTCTTTCTGGCCCAACTTTGTGGCCTAAGGAGATGCCAATTTCCCAATTCTTATAATTTTCACTAAAGGAAGTAATAAAGTTAGACCCTGTTTCCTGGGTCCTGCTCCACCCAAGGTCTGGGTTGGACCTTTGAATTACAGGTACTACCCACAGCCAAAAAAATCTGTAGTCTTAGTCCCATGGCCTTCTGACTCTTCTTCATCATCTCTCATGGAGCCTCTTATTCCTTTGAAAGAAAGAAACAAACTACCATTTTGGGTTGACAGTTTTATGTCCAATGTCATAGGTGCTGATGATACCAGAGAAGTAAGGAATCAAGCCTGTGATTCTGCCTCATCAATCTCTTACATGACAATCAAAAGACATTCCTCTTTGGGGGGGGGGGGGGGGGTTGAGGCTTTTATTGGGAGAAAGGGGGGTCTTTTTTTTTCTTTTGCTGCTGGGAAACATTGTCCCCTCTAAAGGACAGATTCAGTGTGCAATTGCTTTGAAATAAACTTGGGAAAGGGTTTCCTAACTCTACTTGGTCTATGGGATATGCTCCTTCAACTGTAGGTGGGTCTCCTTTGGCAAAGGCTGACGCTTGATTAAGAAGTTTAACAGTGTTATGTATCATCCTGAAATTTTGGGCCTGATTCTACAAGGTGCTAAAATGTACCTTCACCCCCGCGTTCACCACATCAGACTCGCAAGGGATTGAAAGGGAGTCTGGGGCACCTGACTTCTCACAGAATCACAGTGTAAGGGACTGAAGTTTAAAGATAATCAAACAGTTCTCCAAAAGACTGTACAGATCTGCATATTCTCAGCTTGTTCAGGAGTATAATAAATTGATCTGTTTCACCAAAGACTGGCAAAACTTCCACTGGGGTTTGCTGGAGATAGCGAATTGATTTGAACTATATTCTGTAGACATTTTACATAGAAATCTAGCCCAAAAGTCAGCTGGAAGGCTATTTTATTGCTCAGCTCTATAGCTGATATTCAAAAATGTGGGTTTTTTTCCAATTGTTAGGGCTAGCCTTTTATTTTTTTTCAGGAAGCAATCTTTCCTTCTATGATTCATGATTGTGTTGAATTGTCTAAGGTAGGAAATATCAGCTTGAAATTACTGTCATGTGCTATGAACCCAAAGGGAGAGTGTGGAACTAGATCTTCTCCAGCAGGAAAAACAGATGGTAAAAAATTAAGCCAACTGTGTTTCCAAGTAAATCCTGGAATGCAGTATGCAAAACAACACGTGTTCAATCAGAAATCCTCAAAAGAAAAGACCATTTCCTCAAGCAGATTAGCCACCTCAGATGAAGGACATTATAATCAAATAAGCAGCTTGCCATCCAGGTACCTCTGTAAGTCTTCCTTTCCTTGGTTTCCTTATTTTCTGTGATTTCAACAGGAGCTGAGAATACTCAACACCATAAAACAGGCTTTAAGAGAGTATGACAACAGGCACTGTCCCCAGACTGGAACTAAACAAGAAATTTCTCTTGACGCTTAACAGTTTCCTCCTAAGACACCCCACACTCACTTATCTCTTTTGCTTCATTAGTGTCACTTCTGACTCTTAATGCGAATGATACACAATGTGTGAAGAAATCTACCACATATATTAAACTGCATACTGCTACTCAGTCTTCTGGACGTAGCTTTGGAGACATTCACACAACTGCCACATGGGCAAACAACAGCAAGACAGAAACTTTACCAAAGCCCTGGAAGGCAGACATACAGATTTTTTATATATATTCACAAGAGCAATTGTTTTATCTTAAAACCTTTCTAAACCAGGCATATACTGCAGGCTTTGGCAGTAGAGATAAAATATTATGGGATCCAGCCTTACTTTGTTTTTCTCATCCAAATATACACATTGTTATAACAGAGGAATAGTTGCATCCAGAATTATTACTGCTGCTTGATGACCAAAATGCCTCATATACTGCTCCACACATGAAACTACTGCAAATATCCATCTCATCTGATCAACAACAGCTTCTTTGGGGTGGAGGAAAAGAAAAGAAGCATATACATGGTTCACTTAAAATGCAGTGACAAAAACAGCATTTGAAGGCATGTGTTCAAAACAGTCCCATATTGTTATTACAGATGGAAACAGTGAAGGAAGAGAAACAGAAGAAACAAAAGCCAGCTTTTGTGAGTTCCAGAGCAATCCCTTATGATCCAGGGTCTTGTATAAGATGATTTGGAAGCTTTGGAAAGGCATTCAGGGTCTCTCCCTGAATAAGGCACTGTAACACACTGTCTTCCATGAGCCTGGCCCAGTGCCATGACAGTTTCTGCGTAATTCATTGCACGTTTTGCTAAGTGTTCTCTGTATATCTATATAGATATATACACATAGACATATATGTAATTTTCCATATGCTTTCCTGCAAAACATCAGAAAAACAAAATCAATTCAATAATGGAATACAGAATTCAGAATATGCTAAACTTAGTACCTGCTGACATGTCGCACGTGCCCCAAACGAAACCAAAGATGTGTTGATTAAGAAATTATATGTACTCTAAGTCCATAGATATAAATTATTTCTTCTGTCACGAAGTTTTCATATAGCCCAGCCAGGAGGTCTAATGTTTGACTTTGCAAGTAGCTTCTGCCCTTTTCAAGCCCCATCATCTTTTCAGTATATTAGCACTATTCCTAACACTTCCTTATGTCATTCTCCATGACAAAATGTTGATTTGGGACAAAACTGAACATTTTTTTTCAAGTCTTCAAGTTTAGATCTCCAAAAGTAGAGGGTAGTGTCTTGAACCTCATCATCTTTCAACATAAAATGCTTAAGAGACGCATAAAGCAGATCCCTATTCTTCTTAGGGAAAAATGCAGATTCTTCAAAAATCATTCTCCCTTCATCTTTTCTTCTGCAGTTGAAAAGAGGTTCAACTAAAGAGATCAATGGCTGGCCAGATTGTTTATGGAATACTGAGGTCTTAATTTCAAGATTACCAGTCTGGAATCAAAGGCAGCAGCAATCACAGCCTGTAACTGGCCAGAGGCCTTTCAGTGAATCTGGGTGAAGTGAGCAATGAACCCTCACCAAGACTTATCAGTAGCGAAAGCACAGGCTGTTGTGAGAACAGGCTATCCTGGAGCAGGCATCAATCCAGTTCTGCATACCATCTCCAGAAGTGACCTGAAGTACATATTCTTTCCCACAATAAATATGCCAAGCATAGTATTATCTTCCCACTCTGAGTGGTCAGTGATTTAAGGACTGCTTGAGATAGAGGTGATAATCTTAATGCCATGTTTAACAGACACCAATTTGTCCGTTAAATCTTCCTTTAATTTGTCTAATTTTTTAAACCCATTTTCAGTACACATGGTCTTCTGCATCAGTAAGCTTCACAGTTTGTACTTTGTTTTCCTTTTGAACCAGTTGCTTAAAAATATCATTAAATACCTTTTCCTTTTTTGTTATCGGAACTAGTAAATAATGACCTTCATATTTACCTGTTTTCTCTGCTGTGGCCATAAGCAGAAGCCACCACGAATAGTCCACTGCCTCTGATAAAACACAGATATATACTGACTCTTTCATTTTACAAAATCATGTATTTTCAACCCTTTTTGATTCTGCAATTCCCAGACATGTTTTAGTGAAAGTCTTTGAGTCTAGAGCTCAGACATCCACTTGTTATGTTTCAACCATACTTGTCAATTGGAATTATTTACACAAGAGCCTGAGAACTGGGTCCTTGATTTAACTAAACTACAGTTGTTACCTCCCACATGATGTGTTTGTGTGAGTTCATACTTTATCTCAGTTCTTCTTCCTCTTCCTCATCTTCCATTTCCTCTTCTGAGTCATCCTTATTCTTTGAACTGTTGCTGAATTCAAGGTTTCCTTCAATATCCAGTACCTGTAAGTGCTTTAGATTTTGGAAGGTACTTTCCTTCAGTGCTCCAACTGCAATCTTATTAAACCTTTAAACAAACAAACAAAAAGGCCTTCCTATTAAAATAAGCCCGTTTTTATATCCAGCACAGAAATGAGGAGACTAGGAGGAAACCATTCTGTAGAGTTACTCTAACTTACACTGACCCAAGTTACTCTAGCTTTACACTGACCCACAACAGTTACAGTGACCCACAACTCTAAGAGTACCAACTCCTCTGGACAGAAAAAGGAAGGGAAAACAGGTACTGATTAACAAGCAGGCAAATGCAGTGACTGAATAAAGTTTGCTCACAGCGCTCTGTATCATCACAAAGGACCTTGCAAGAAAATACTGGAAAACATTACGTATCTCCCACTGATTTCAAGTTCACTGACCAAGCTTTCAAAAAACTCCTACTTTTCTCTGCCCCAGCCCCTCTTCCCCCTTCTATAATTGTATCCTGCAAGGAAAAAAATCATAGTATTGGAATTCCTCCCCGACAAGGTCTTTCTCTTGGTATTCTGCTTTCTCCTTCCCAGAGAGGAAAGGCGTCTGCTCCATAGCCCACATTTCAAATTGTAACTTGCTTTTTCATGAGACTCTGTGTCATCCCTTGATAGTTTAATTCTTCTACCACGTAACTCAAAATACTAGTACAAAGTATCCCTTTAGAAACAAAGCAACATGCAATAATTTTTCATCTGTTATTTGGGTTTCCAAGAATATAAATAAACTAATCTGTGATTTAAGAGCCTCTCATATATACTGCTTGGTCCATTACTCTTGAACATGCTTAAAATCATATTCTGTCTAATATTCCAGATGTATATTATTGTTTCACAGCATTGCAGTGATTAATAGCCTCCCATTAAGAAATACAATTTAGCTTGGGTGGAGTTGCCTCCTAAATATGTTAGCAAAACAGTTTTGCAAATTCCTCTTTATATAGAAATATAGAATGTGGTATGTGGTTTCTGGTTTGCATCCAAGCATTCACTAAAATCTCATAAATGCGAGCAGCTGAATAGACATACTGCTCTAATTTACACCAGACTTTGTAATTTTATTTGCTTGGTATGGAATCATTCATCCAAAAAGGTATGATTCAGAACTATTCAGAACTACAGAACAGTTTGTTTGCATACAGCCAAAATAAGGCCTTATTTAGTCTTGTGCAGCAGGCAGCCTGGGCTTTTTGAACACATCCATGGGATCAGCTTAATCAAATATTCTGTAGGGTTTCATAAATTACTTCTAAGCCATACTTTCAATAATGTTCCATCAGATTAAAATTTAATATATTACTGGGCCAGATTCTTGCTTCACTTCTTGTGGTATAAATCTTTGCTTATAACAGTTACAATACTGTGACTTTACATTATATGTAAAAAAGGTCAGTATCTGTCACCTATAAAAATGAGGTCCTCATCCAACTGACCAAGTAGGAAAAAAAACAGAAAAGCTTTCTAAACGTAGTTACATAACTGTCACAGTTGTAACTCATCATCTGTTTCTTACAAAACTATCAAGGGAGGACACACAACTTCAAGATTAGTCATACACGCCTCACTATAGGGGGATTTTGTCAAAATTCGTGGCTAACAGACAGAGGCAAAGCTGTAGTACTACAAGTGGACTGTAATCTTTTAGTTCACAGCTGAATATTGGAATATGACATTAATTTCCCAGAATTTCTAACATGCCTAATCCACTCTAATAAGCACAGAAAGGACAAACTCTCCAAACAGAAAGAGCATATTATGCGTATCCATGTCTTTTCTGAGCAGGTGGACATAGTTACTATAAAACAAAGTGGCTTATTTAGGAACTTAGGAATTTAAATACCTTCTAAAAAGTAGGCAATTATGAAGTGGATAAAGAAGAAAAAATCTTCTGTGTTGAACTGGAAATTTGACCTTACCTGAGGTAAATCCCCTTTATTTTGGGTGTGGATTCAAAAGCATTCTCTGAAACCGTTGTGATCTTGTTGT
>WAAD01002363.1:5285-32149 GCA_013389945.1 Fregata magnificens
TGAAAGGGAAAAACCCCGACCCCTGAAAAAGGATCATTCTTTCTCCTCCTCCCCCTTTGAATTAATCCAGAGCAAATCCTGAGAACTAACAATTTTGATTTTAACCCCACTGTTTTTGTTTCCTTCTTGCTTTCAGATTAAAGATGAAAAGTAATTTTGCACAGCTATGGCATATTGATGGCTTCCAGGTGTTTAGATAGGAACCAACAGCATTCAAGAAATCATTATCAAAGAGACTAGGTGTTCATGGCAGTAGGTAAAGAAGTATTACTAAGTATGTCTCTCTATCTATTTAAATAGCTAGATATAGGTATCAAAACATGCACTATAATGAAAAATGAAGAACAGTACAATACAGCTGAGGCAAATATTGCATGAATTTTCTGATGATATGACTGTATACAATTATATGGCTAGTAAATGAAAATGAAATGTCAGTGGGGAGGAAGAATAGATAACAAAGTCAAAATTAAGTTTAAAGAAAATTAAATTAAAGAGAACTGACCTGTTACTCTGAACTTGGAGATGAAGTTTCAAGGGTTTGACACATCTGTGAATAAGAACCTCTCCATGAGCAAAGGTTTGGTGCCAAACTATTTAGGATATTTTATATCAAAAAAAAGCAAGGTAATAGAGTATGATCATACTATCTTAATCAGATGGAATTATTAGAAGGTAAAATACATACTTATTGCCTATTTGTGAGTAAGAGCAGTTCTGACTTTTTGTCAACAGAAAATCTTAACTTTTGTCCTACGTCTCCACTCTCTCCTGGTTACTTAACCCCTGAAAGACAATGAAGTTAACATAAGCTGCCTGTAATGTTTATTCCCGTATGCTAAATTTCAGTTCATAGTCTTGTCTATTTCTATTTTTTAATAGTGCTAAATGCTATACTTAAGCCCATCAGAAATTAACAGCAGGCTTTCAGTCTTCTGCCCTGAACTACAAGCTCTGACTAACCCTCTTGCGTGCATGAATCAGGTAGTCTTGTAGTTTTTTTGGGTTTGGGTTTTTTGTGGTTTGGTTTTTGAGGGTGTGTGTGTAATGAATAGGTTCACCTATTCTTAGTACCATATCAAATGTCCCATGGCCTACATTCAAAACCTCAGAGCTGGGATCTTATGATTACTTGTGCAGAAAGACCACAGGATGGTTTTGTATAGGACCTGTGGCACGACCTTGGACCTGACCAAATGTTCTCTGCTGTCTTCTTGTTCTGATCTTGCTTTGCTATGTCAGAACGGCGCACCCATTGATCTGTGCTCTGCAACAACTTGCCCCTACTAACTAGCCACTGAGACTTCTCCCCCATCACAGATGGATCTCCTNAAATAAAGGCATACAACAGAATAGATGAACTTTGGTGACGTTTCAAACTTTTTTTTAACCTTTTTTTGGTCTCTAAAGCTACTCTCTAATTTTCATTAGTGGAAAGCATCTATAATTTCTGTTGAAGCTGATACAAGTACCAGTGTTTATCATCAGGCAGAGTCAGCTTCCTCATTTAGTGACTTAGATGTAAGTCTAATGGAATTTTCTTTTAATCAATATGAAACTTAGAAATGCCCTAAATGAAAATATGCACTTCAGAAGTGGGAGGAAAAAAGTGATGCAACTTGGTAGTATCAAGGCAACTTGAAAAATCTAATAGAATAATGTTCTCCTAACTTGTTTACTAATCAAGAAAATATTTTTCTTCATTTGGAAATCATATTGGAGTTTTCTGTATGGTAAACGTTTCCTGCTGCTAATATGGGATTGATGAATAGTATTTCTGGTAAGGATTATGGGGTTTAATGAATACATTATAGTTCTTCATATTTATACATCCATGCAGCTACTGAAAATATTTACCTGTCTGAGTCTTCAATACAGTATTGATGATTCAGCCTTGATGATTCACATATTTGAAAATATGAAATTCAGAGTTTCTTCAGCTTCAAGATGCCTTGTCAAAATGGATATGAAATATTTGTATGTTTATTACCTTTGTTGTATAACAGACTTCAAGATTTGGCTGTGAATAGCTTTAATTTTAGTGTCAATTTGCCTTAAAATTGCTTTGATTTGGGTGGGGGTTTTTTGGTTTTGTTTTTTGGATGCAAATAGTGCCTTCAAATTTTACCTCATGGCTTGAAGAAAGCAAAGGAAATGGTTAAATGCATATGAGTTACAAAGTCTGAAAATGAAGTTCTGTAAAAATTACAGTAGATAATAAATTTTTTCACTTACTCTTTAAGCCTGTTTTAAGAAAAGCTGGCGGGCTGTTTTAGTTACAATTTAATCTCAGTGAGCACTGTTGAGATGCATAAAAGTAATTCTTGTTTTATGACTATGGCTATTGGTAGGCATTTTTGTTCTCTACAGCTGTCCCTAAGGAATTTTTTTTCATGTGTACATGGAGACTTGCATACCATCTCTGCTAGGTGACATGACCTTGTACTTCTTTTGACAGTGCTGCCTGACACTTGTAGGATTGAGGTTAAACATGTTTGCAATGTATTGATCTTGAAATCACTTAGTTATGTATACGATAATACCGGTGTTGTTGGTATAAGTAGCTTATTTCTTCCAAAAATTCTGTTTCAATCATTGTGACTTCCCATCAGTCAGTACTGACTGCGATAATATTGAATGCAGATGGACCGTCCCATAGATATTTCTTATATGGAAGCTAATTCTAGTTGCATATCTCAATAGGAGACATGATGGAAAAAAAAAAAAAAAAAAAAATGCAGCGTTAAGACGTCTGAGTCATCTTATTCATACATTTTCTGGGCTTTTATTAAATAAAAGAATAAATTAATTTTATTAATGCCAAAACTTAACCCAAAACAATTTCATCAGACACTTTCAGAAGGAATGTTTAATTTGGTTGTAAACATTGCTGAGTTCTCACAAACTGAAAAATCTTTTTCCACAGTATACAGTGGGGAAAATTATTATGTGTTTAATTAGATACTTACAGTGGAGAATACAGCACACAAGTGAGCTGCAGAAGTGCAAAAATAAAAGCTGTGATTGCTGAAGGGGGGTGATAGAGCTTTCAGTTCAGGCTGCTGTTATTCTCTGGCATTAGTATGTAAATATATGCACATACACACAATAACATCGTCCCCAGTTGAACTTCATTGTCCCCTCAAGGTCACAATAGAATCATTGCCCACGGTGATTTTATTCATAGATAATATAAGTTGAAGAATCTGGAGCTGCCTTCTAAATGACATTTTAAGACTGTCAGATTCCAGAAAGACCACAGACATGCTTGGTGCTCCTTTTAGAGAGGGTGGTAGGTTTGTGCAAGAAGTTGTCAGTATCCCAGTACACAATTTGACACTTTCATCAGCCAGCAAAAATATCATGGACCAGATCGTTGGGGACCTTGCAAGGAAAACTGGTTTTGACTTGTCCTAAACTATGTGCTGAACCCAAATNTGAACCAGCCTTTGGCAGCCTTTCTGTTTCCTCACTGCAGTAGTTGGTGAACTCTTGCATGTCACGTTTGAGGAATGCATGGTAAAGTCAGATTAAAACATTAGTCTAAAATGAAAAAAAAAAAACTTTATCCTGATGGGAAAAGAAGAAGATACGTTAGTGGCAAGATCCTTCAAAAGCAAATAAAGGCATACAACAGAATAAATGAACTTTGGTGACGTTTCAAACTTTTTTTTAACCTTTTTTTGGTCTCTAAAGCTACTCTCTAATTTTCATTAGTGGAAAGCATCTATAATTTCTGTTGAAGCTGATACAAGTACCAGTGTTTATCATCAGGCAGAGTCAGCTTCCTCATTTAGTGACTTAGATGTAAGTCTAATGGAATTTTCTTTTAATCAATATGAAACTTAGAAATGCCCTAAATGAAAATATGCACTTCAGAAGTGGGAGGAAAAAAGTGATGCAACTTGGTAGTATCAAGGCAACTTGAAAAATCTAATAGAATAATGTTCTCCTAACTTGTTTACTAATCAAGAAAATATTTTTCTTCATTTGGAAATCATATTGGAGTTTTCTGTATGGTAAACGTTTCCTGCTGCTAATATGGGATTGATGAATAGTATTTCTGGTAAGGATTATGGGGTTTAATGAATACATTATAGTTCTTCATATTTATACATCCATGCAGCTACTGAAAATATTTACCTGTCTGAGTCTTCAATACAGTATTGATGATTCAGCCTTGATGATTCACATATTTGAAAATATGAAATTCAGAGTTTCTTCAGCTTCAAGATGCCTTGTCAAAATGGATATGAAATATTTGTATGTTTATTCCCTTTGTTGTATAACAGACTTCAAGATTTGGCTGTGAATAGCTTTAATTTTAGTGTCAATTTGCCTTAAAATTGCTTTGATTTGGGTGGGGGTTTTTTGGTTTTGTTTTTTGGATGCAAATAGTGCCTTCAAATTTTACCTCATGGCTTGAAGAAAGCAAAGGAAATGGTTAAATGCATATGAGTTACAAAGTCTGAAAATGAAGTTCTGTAAAAATTACAGTAGATAATAAATTTTTTCACTTACTCTTTAAGCCTGTTTTAAGAAAAGCTGGCGGGCTGTTTTAGTTACAATTTAATCTCAGTGAGCACTGTTGAGATGCATAAAAGTAATTCTTGTTTTATGACTATGGCTATTGGTAGGCATTTTTGTTCTCTACAGCTGTCCCTAAGGAATTTTTTTTCATGTGTACATGGAGACTTGCATACCATCTCTGCTAGGTGACATGACCTTGTACTTCTTTTGACAGTGCTGCCTGACACTTGTAGGATTGAGGTTAAACATGTTTGCAATGTATTGATCTTGAAATCACTTAGTTATGTATACGATAATACCGGTGTTGTTGGTATAAGTAGCTTATTTCTTCCAAAAATTCTGTTTCAATCATTGTGACTTCCCATCAGTCAGTACTGACTGCGATAATATTGAATGCAGATGGACCGTCCCATAGATATTTCTTATATGGAAGCTAATTCTAGTTGCATATCTCAATAGGAGACATGATGGAAAAAAAAAAAAAAAAAGAAAATGCAGCGTTAAGACGTCTGAGTCATCTTATTCATACATTTTCTGGGCTTTTATTAAATAAAAGAATAAATTAATTTTATTAATGCCAAAACTTAACCCAAAACAATTTCATCAGACACTTTCAGAAGGAATGTTTAATTTGGTTGTAAACATTGCTGAGTTCTCACAAACTGAAAAATCTTTTTCCACAGTATACAGTGGGGAAAATTATTATGTGTTTAATTAGATACTTACAGTGGAGAATACAGCACACAAGTGAGCTGCAGAAGTGCAAAAATAAAAGCTGTGATTGCTGAAGGGGGGTGATAGAGCTTTCAGTTCAGGCTGCTGTTATTCTCTGGCATTAGTATGTAAATATATGCACATACACACAATAACATCGTCCCCAGTTGAACTTCATTGTCCCCTCAAGGTCACAATAGAATCATTGCCCACGGTGATTTTATTCATAGATAATATAAGTTGAAGAATCTGGAGCTGCCTTCTAAATGACATTTTAAGACTGTCAGATTCCAGAAAGACCACAGACATGCTTGGTGCTCCTTTTAGAGAGGGTGGTAGGTTTGTGCAAGAAGTTGTCAGTATCCCAGTACACAATTTGACACTTTCATCAGCCAGCAAAAATATCATGGACCAGATCGTTGGGGACCTTGCAAGGAAAACTGGTTTTGACTTGTCCTAAACTATGTGCTGAACCCAAATTAAGATACTGGAAATGCTGCTATTGAGGAATTGTTCTAACAGCAATCAGACTGTACTTCATTCCTGCAGGGATGTTGCAACTGTCCAAAACAAGTCCTTTGTAGTTGTGATGAAGCCCCCCAACTGGGAAGTCTGTAAGAATATTCCTTAAACCTAAAGAGAAATGGAGTAGCTGCAAGTGGTGCGATTTCTCTTGAAGCATTGAAATTGCCACGTAACATGCAAGTGGTTGGCTTTTGTGAAAGATCAAGACAGTTTGTATGATGAGATGGTGCAATAAATGGACTTACAGAAAGGTGAAGGTAACCTTCTCTCATAAAGTTTAAATGGTGCCCAGCATAGGGAATAGAAAGTATGTTAGGTTCTGGTAGGCTTAATCTAAAAACACCAAAGAGAAGGCCAAAACAAGAGTTTGGGGAACAATTTACATGGTGCCTGAAAACTATTAAAGCCCTCTTTTCAAGCATCAGAAACAAGAAGCTTGCTGTAATACTAGAAACTGATTAATGTATAGAAGTGGCATTTGAAGAAAATAAGGTCACAGAACAAAAAAACGATGCTTTTAGGTAGCTGAGTTCACAGTGTAGGAGGTTGGGCAAGTTCACTTCAGTCCAGCTCTGTCCCTTGCAAAAGGAAACTGCCTTAAAACAGTTAGAGTTTGGAGGTGGGGGGAGCGAGCAAAATGAACAACAAACCCCCAGATCAAATGTAGTCTTCTTCATGAATGACGTGAGAATGAAATGGCTGAGCTATCTACAGCATCTAACATATTGCCCAGGACTGCTTCAGCACGGGACAGTTGGGAAGGAGGGTACGGCTCCAGGGTTAGTCCAGAGAACTCCAGGCCGGCAGGCTTAATGGCACACTCCTGCTTTCTCCAAAGGAGTCACAGAGCAGGTGGACAAGGGGGATGCAGTTGACATGGTTAACCAAAACCCTTTAAAGGTTCTTAAATCCTAGTCTGCAGTAAGATAAGGAAGGTCTTTGGATAGAGAAATTCATTTCAAATTGAGGGTACCAGAAAAAAGGCAGTGATGATAAAATAGTTTTCTGCATTTGCGTGAGTGTCCCTTCTTCCGGAATCTGTGCTGTTCAATACACTGGTAATGTTATAAATGATCTGGAAAAGGGAGTGGTTAGTAAGAAGAGTAACTTCTACTAATGATGTGAAGTTACTCAGGGTCATAGAAACAAGGGTGACGTGGAGCTGCGGAGAGATTTCATGCTAGAAAGGCAAGAAGGACAAATGAAATTCAATGTATTTAAAAACTCTAATACTGAAGCAAAGTATTTGTCCTACTATAAAGGACAAGTAGCTGATCTGTGATTCCAAATACGTGCATCAAAAGAACAGATAGTTGTCTCATCTTTCAGAGAGACTAAAGTCTAACATGATAAATAACGTATTTCTCAACAGACGTTCACGCAATAAAGAGAGTCAAGTGCTGTAGCAGCTACATCAAGAAGATAAATATTAAATGTAGTACTATTAAAACTGTGGGGTTTTTTTCTTCCTACAAATTAGGCACTGTTTTAAGCAAGAAGTGTACAAGAAGTAGAATCATAGTTCAAAAGAGGTGGAATGACAATCTGAATTTTGACAATCTGACATTTTGAATTAAATGGCAAATAGAGTATAGATACAGACAAAAGTAGAAAGCAGAATTGGAAAACAGTTGGACCCAAGTGAAATTGCAGTTTCATCAAAGTTGGTTTTTGCTCTAAGTTTTGGAACTAAATATTACTGCATGCTAACAGCTGATTGTGAGATCAAGTATGTAAAATCCATTTTTCAAAAGTACAAAATCAGCTGACATAAATTGTGTCTCTGTTGCCAGTGTTAAGAAAAATTTCATAAGCACAGAAAGTCAGAATTGGAGAGAGTGAAACTCTCACTGGAGTGAAACATGGTAGAAATTCTGGTAGGAAGACTCCTGACTTCTCTTAGAGCCTTGATTTATGTTTTAAGCGTTTGGGGCAAATGGTTCTGATTACTACAGTTGTGATTAGTCTCCATCTCCAAGGATATGGCTGCCATAACACACCATGAAACTAAACCAAAACTGTGATACTGGCACACTGAAAAGGTTTTTATAGTTCATTATATATCAGATTACCATATTTACCAAATTACATAAAGGGAGAATATCAACAACATTTCATCAAGTCTGTAGCCAGCATAATCTAATTTAAAATGAGTATGATACAAAAACCAGTGCAGAATGGGAAAGAACAATAAAAGGAAAAATTACAGTCTGAGGCATGTGTAATGTAAGAAGGAAGAAAAATCCTGCAATATAGTTGCTTTACAGAGTTGCTGCTACCGCAGAATTACTTCTCTTGTAAGAAGAACCAAAAGAACAGATTAATTCACTGTCAAATCAAATTTCCCCCTTGAGACTACACATAACATTAAAAATGGGAACAGTGGATTTTTAGTGACTCTTCGTCTGAACCAGAGTGCTGCAGACTCCAGAGAGTCCATCTAGTTGCTGTAAATTCTTTCTTTTTCAAGACCAGTACAAGGCATACCGTTCTTCAGCATTCCCTTTTCTGTTACCTCTTATATGAGAAGACTTCTTTTTAAAATACATTCTCTGTTCAGTCTTCAACTGCAGGAATGGAAATTTTTGTTTCAAGTGAAGCACACTCACTCTAAATGTGCACTACATGTTGCATTCCAGTCTTTCTCTGGGTTTCTTTTTTATTCCAGTTCAAACCTTTAAGACCAAGCTTTTCCAATACAGCCCAAGAGAATGCATGTAGCAAAGGAGAGAACGCGTCAGCAAGTCTGTTAATTTATATTTATTCTCCAGTCATGATTGACAGGTGTTGAAGTTTATTTTGGACAAAGGGTTACTATATTTTGCAGGGAGATTCATCCTTAGTCGTGCCTTTGATATGCATATAAAGTGAGTCACCATCACCCGTTCTTTATTCACAGTGTAGAGGTAGAGGAAATGACCTATTCCCTGCGTAGCAGTAGTTTCTTCTCAGCCTTTGGCAGATCTGTGGATATTCTAACCAAGAAACAAACGCTTGCATCCGACCAGAAAAGGATTGCTTTTAAAAATTGGTGGCTTTTTCCTGGTAATTCTACTTATTAAACTTTAGCAGCAAAAGAGGCTTTTAATGTTTTAAGTGGGCTGTGAACATAATTTACCACTTTGGGTTTAATTAATTGTTGATATCTAAATCTTGTCAAATGTAATTTGTTTTGAAAGAAGCATGGCAGCAAATGGAGTACCTGGAGATTGTATTCTAGGACTTGAGAGCCACGTTCTGTTAAAAAGAAAAAGGAACCCTTGAAGTGAGACCCCTCTAAATTCCTGTCCTTCTTGATCTACATGCTTTTATGTCTTCAACTTTTTTTTTTTGGCTTTAAGTGAGCGTTCGGAGGTTAAAAAATGGCAAACTACATAGTTAATTTGTATCTCACTACACTCCCCCTCTGTTCTCTGTCTCTCCTCCAAACAGAGATGCACATGTTCCTCAGTGAATGTGTGTGCATGTATGCGTATGGATAATTGCAGTTAATTTCCTGATCACTTGCATTTTTTTCCACAGAACTCCAGTTTCAGTGCAGATGTGTGGTATATATTTAATAGAAAGCTAGTCACAACAGTTTTCCACCTTAATGTTCCATGTGTTGCTCTGTGTCTTAAAGTATAATGTTCAATGCTATTCTGAAGTAAAAATGATTTCTAAATGCGTATTTGTAAGAATTCACAGTTGTTGTCTCTTTTCACAGTGGTGAGATTGTAAAGGGAAGGCTTTCCATCAATTTTGGGTGACTTTTTGCATTCTTAAATACTTCAATGCTTAAACCTACTTAACTTGTGATTTAAGCACAGAAATACTGTGTAATACCAAGAACAGCTCCCACTGGCTGTAGCTGCAGCTGATTATTTAGTAGGTGTTTGCTTTATAAGCAAATTAAGTTGGATATCTGAAAAATGGAGAGAGTAGCATAATTAATAAGATCTAAGAAATTTGATCTGAATGGCCTGGTTGGTGTTAACAGAGACTCTGTAGCAAAGACAGGAATAACATCCGGTTATATCAGCTAAGAAACTGTCTTACTGCAATGCTTGTGTCATTCATAACTGTGCAAATTCTGCAGTAAATGAGCCAAAGGTGCTAAAGTCACGTACAAATCCTCATTCTTTCCCAGTGGAGGTGCATCCTCTACACTGAATAGTAAAATAGTTTTGGTGGGAAGGGCCACATAAATAATGGTTTCATATTACTTTATTTTCATGTGGGGTGGGAGAAGTGGAGTTCAACAGTCTCAGCTGATACCTTTTCACTTTCAGTTTCATTCTGTCAGCCTGTACGCAGTTCATCAGCAGGTTGCAAACCCTTAAATTCCACAAGAAATTATACCGCTTGGGCTATTGCTACTAGTTACATTGACCACCCTAGAACAGGAGAAGGCATGTTTTGCTAGCAAGCTGTATAGTGTTTGCTAAGAGAGAAGAAAGATAACCCTTAGGAGTTACGCTTTCCAGTAGAAGCTTTGGAGAAGTCTTTCTAGAAAGCATAGATGCTTCTGCTTCTTTTTCTGCAGCTCTGAGCATGAAAATTTCTCCTTTCTATCTTGCTTTCATCCCCCCTACCCCTGTTCCATCTTTGCGTGCTTGTCTTAGTCTTGTTCATGATACTAAACTGCATTATTCAGAGTTCCTGTATCAATCACACTCTCTTTGTTCAGTCTATACCAGTATCTTCATGGAAACTTACCCAGTTCCCTTCTCCCTTTTCCCTTTTTTTGACTACCATTCTTTAGTTCCTTCCTTGGACCTCTTTTTTTTTTTTTTTTTCTTTTTTCTTTCTTTTTGATCTGTTCCTTCTCGTGCCCTCACCTCACCTGTGTCTATCAGGAGAACTGGAAAAGAGCTACGTGAATCTGTCTTCTTCCTGCTGCCTTTCAGCACCAATGATAGTGTCTCCATGTCCCTTTCCTTGCATTCCCAGAGTTTCCCAGCTCTGGTGATTGTCCCTGCTTGTGCCTTTCCTTGTGTTCCCAGAATTTTCCCACCTTCTCAGCGTCCCCATTCTCACTCTTCGTCCAACTGCTTGTTAGTCCTTTATCTACCATTTTTCTTACTGACTTTTAGTCAATTGCCTCTTCTGTCTTCCATCCTCTTTGCCCAAATGATTTGGCTTTCCATTGACCCTCCCTCCAGTTCCCACTGGCCTTGCCAAGTAGGCGCAAATCCTCCCTTGCCAGCTTCCTGCAGCTTCCCACTCACCAGATCTGTTACAATCTACTTTTTTCCTTTTCCTCACTTCATTCATGCCCTTTGCATTCTAGTCACATTTTCCTTTCTATGTTGCCTAGGTGCACAGAGTAGTTGAAAGCATAGGAGAAACTTTCTGGCTTCTGGATTGTATTTTCAGTGCTTACCTAACCAAAGGGCTAAAACTGTGGGGAAAATCCATTTTTAAAAAGACCAACTTTATCCTTGAAGTAATGTTTGTTAAAAATAGATCGTAAAGCTTTTTCTTGGTAAAGTTCCAAAACTTTTTCTACTGCCACTGTGGCAGTAACTCTTCCAGATAATGTCAGTGCACAAAAGATACTTAGTTGTTGGGGCTGTGTCTGTGTACTTTATAAAACCGTTTGGGTGCTGTAACTTGGAAGCTTTTACTCTGGGGAAAATGGAACATGGAGACCCCTGACAATATTGGGGGGTGTCCACAGTTTTTAGAAAGCTGATAAAGTTGAAAAAACCTACTGAGACTTGCTATGTGGCATTGTGGATCTCAGCTTTTTTTATGTCATTATTATGTACAAATTTCCTGTTCCCACAGTGCCTTGAAGATGTATTTTAGGCCAACTCTGGGGGACAAAACCAGTAAAAGGCAAATTCGTACCCTATAAATTGCACATTGTTAAACATATCAAGTTCCTTCTACTAGATGCAGAAGTGCTACCATGCTCAAAGATGAGGTTTCTGTGTGTGTGTGTGCACATGCATTTTGCTCAGGTTTTAAATTTTTTCCTGTATCCAAGTTTCTTGAAATGATTGGAGCTGCTTTGTGACAGATAAGCTCCATGTTGAGTATTTGCCTCAAATTAGATTATATGTCGAAACTCTTAACAAAGTTGGTTGATGTTACTTTTATAAGCAAGTGAAAATGTGGTATTCCAATAGTAACTTGAGTATTGAGCAATCTTTAAATTTCATTGTATCCTGCATAATTTTAAACAGTTCTTTTGGAATAACAACAAATGCCTTGGTTCCCTGCTGGTCTGTTAGAAAAGAGAGCTATCCCTCAACCATGATGACAAGATAATTAAAGCCTCTCTTCTGCCTCTTAACCTCAGCTGTCCCTTTGCTCTTGCACCCTTGGTGGGGAGAGAGTGCAATTCAACCGGAGCCAAACTAGTGAAGTCTGGTCTAGGACTCGGATTTTTTGTGTCTTCTAAGATAAAAATGACTCATCAAAACTGTTGCCTCTTTTTCTGCAGCTCAGTCATCAAATCTGATTGTAAGGGCTGTCTGCACTGAGTCAGACTAGGGATCTAGCTAGTGAGTATCCTGCACTGGTTCTCTGTATGGTTTTTGAGGTCCCCCCTGAATGGAGGGTGGGAACTGGACCTGGTCTGCATCTGCACTCAGGTTCATACCTTCTACTTCCAGGCTCCACAGAGATTCCTGTGTGGTGGAGGCTTTCCTGCATGGAGCATTCTGGCGTGGGCTTTCCTCTGGCATGTCTGAGGGCTCCAATATGACCAGCATCTCTTTGCCCTTGTATCAAAAGATCTTTTCCAAGACTACTCTGAGCTGCCAGTCTTCCACCAAAACCACTTTAGAATCTGAAAGCTTCTCAGAACAACTGGATCCCCCTTGGTCATTGAGAGAGTGGGGAGCAACCTTGCTGCACAATTCCCATCCCTGCATGCGGGCCTGAAGGCCCCCTTACCATGCCGTGTGCTGGTTCTGGCAGGTAGCTTCAAGGCTAGAGAGCTCATGGACTATATTGAACTAGCCTTGGTGGATCCCTTGCTGCTTGTCTAGCCCACCTGCTGCACCTCCCTCTGTAGAAGTTGAGGGCTGCCTTACATCTTGCAATCTTCTATCTCAGGCAAGTCCTCCTGGACTCATATTTCTGGGCAGAGCACCACTGGGCATCATCCACCATCTCCTTGGACATCTTGAAGGATCAGTGGGTGTAGGCAGTGCTGCTCTGCTTGGTGTCTCCTTCCAGTTCATCTTTCAGCCTCCAAACCCTGTCAATTATTTAATTTCGTGTTCCTCTACAACAGTTGGGCTGTTTGATTTTGCTAGGCTGAGGCTAGTACCCAACCATAAATGGAGAAAAACGTGAAAGATAGTGACTAATAGCAGATGCTAAGGGAACAGCATGAAAAAAGGAGAACAGCAAACCATCCAAATTCAGCAGTGTGTGACTCCAGTAACTTCCTGAATCAAAATCTCTGCATACATTAGAAGTCAAGCTAGAAGGATTTATATATCTCTGCTCTATGGAATGTCTTCTGTATAATCTAGTATGCTATATTATGTCTACAAAGCTTTCTCATCATCCTTGTGTAAAGGTGTTGCCTTTCTATTTAGATCTTCTGGTTTTCTCTCTGCATTTCACTCTGCTTTTTCTAAATTGTTGGGTTTTGCTCGTAGGGAGAGATGTTGTAGTGGCAAACCAACAGTAATAACAGCTATTTTGTATAGTAGTAAATGACCTGAAATGCCACTTACTTTGTTTTTAATGGATAACAACCGATATTTCTACCTGAACTGTCACACACTTCATAATTTTTTTGTTTAGCATGTTAAAATAAGCAGTGATTTTTACATCTGTTTTGAGTTAGAGCTCTGTAAACATGCAACAACTGTTACGAAATGCACTGAAAACTTTCTCAATGAATTAAGCACTGAATGTGTGGATGCTTGCAAAGATTTTCATTTTCTATATTAATGTGGGTGTATGAAAGTTGATTTCCATGTTTAACCTTTTGTTTCAGAAACTTCATTAACATAGTTTTGCTTTTTAACAACAGCCCATAGCAGTACTCGAAAGGCATTTGATGTGGTTGTTTCTATATACCTTTATTGGAATTACACTTGCTTTTACCCGGGTTTCACTATGTGTAGAACTAGTTTAGCATTTCAGTGCACAGATTTTTAGTTTTGTCCCCTTAAACGCACAGATGCACAGGTACTTGTATGTGTGTATGTAATTTTTTTATAACTACAGCTCTTTAAATACCTGATTTTGGTAAGTAAACCCATCCTCCTGTGACAGAGAGAGAAAAAACCAGTAACGTGCTATTACATAGAAAATACTTTGGTGAAACTTTGTATCTTCTGCCTTTGATATGTAAGAATTGTTCCTTTTCTGGATTTTCTCTGCCTCTTTCTTAAGACCATACAAAAAAAAAATATTCTGTCTGTCTGGTTTCAGTGGATCTGGGAGAAAAAAAAAACTTGTCTTGATGGTAGTAACTTAGGATTCCCTAGCATGACACGTGAGCTGGAATTGGATGTGACAACTGGAGTAACAAACACTCTTGAGGAAATGGATTATTTGATTTTGCATATTTATCAGTTTCATGCTGTTTTAAATTAGGTACACCTATAAAACTGAAACGGAAAATATTTTAGTGGACTTCCTTAGACAAAATATAGAGCATTTTTAAGTAAGTAGTGTCGTGACTAGTTAACTTAATCTGTTGTGCTTGGAAATTTTGCTACTTTATTTTTTTCTTAACACTGCTTATTTCTTCCTTTTTGTTTGCTTCTCTTTAACCTGTAGAAATAAATACTGTCTTTCCCCTGGTTTTCAGTGTTTAGTTTTACATTACAGCACTAAAAGCATGACCCTTTGAGATCCTTCCTGGCTAACATAAGCTGATATGGCACAGATCACTTAGGCAAGAGGAGTTAGAAGGATCCTGTTTGGGCTTTTTTTTTTTCCCTTTCCTTGGAACAGCTTCAGCTTGTGAAAGTTGTCATAGTTGCAGCTTTACCCTGCAAGTGGCACTTTGATTTAAACATTATAAGTCTGGAAAACAGCAGGAAACAGTGGCTAAAAATAGCTGTAAATATTTCCTTATCTTCTAAAGTATTAATTGTCAAAAATCTATACTGCCCTCATCTGTTCTTTTCCTTTCAATTCCTAAACATCTGCTTCACCAGCTTTTCCTCACAACAGCAGTTCCAGACTCTGAGATTTAATGTTAGAACCAACATCTGACTAATAGTTTAAAATATGTATTAAATATATGCAGCACCTGGGTAGCACTTTACCTTGTAAAAGCAAGATTTTTTTTTTGTTGTTGCTTATTGCTTTGCGAAAACTTCGGCATTCATGCTGGAGTTTGTGCTACATTTCCACCTTAGTACACATGTCTCTTAAAAATTCCTTTTTGCTGTGGAATGACTTTGCAAAGTTTGATGAAGTGAAATTTGAGCAAGTTATTTGTCTTAAGCTCTGAACGCAATGTTCTGTAAGGTTTGATTAAGGATTTTCACTTGCTTTCTAACTGAAAAAAGGTATCTAAATATATGTTAAAAATGGATAACAGATTCAAGGTCAGAAAAGAAGGTACTAATATGGCTAGTAATGTACCCTTGATGAAGCTGTATTTGAAATTCAGGGTCCTCAAGTGCAGTTTATAAATGTGTACTGTTGTTAAGATTTAGTTATCATCAGAGTGTTGTTGAATAAGGTATGGTCAATCTTAAATAGTTAAATGATAGAAATTTTTTGCTGCTAATCATAGTAGCTCTTATAATTACAAAGTCCTCAAAATGATCATTTTTAGGTGTCCTTAGTATCTCTCAAATTGAATCCATAGCTGAAAAACCACTCTATTCAGCAAGATTTTGCTGCTGCCCCTCAGAGATGAGCGTGGTTCCATTTAACATGATTTCCTTAACTGCTTATAATCTTGGGATATCATCTAAAAAGAAAAATAATAAAATAATAAAGGTTTTTAAAATTGTGGAAAAAAATGCCCGCAAAACCTTAGTTCAGCCCAGTGGTGCATGCACTTGAGAAAAGGCTTGGCATAGTATTTTATATATTAAATTCTGTGTGCCTCTCGCATTACTTATATAATTTTGATATTACATTAACCTGTTTGAATTCTGTGGGTTAAAATGAAAAGGAACTGTAAAGAGGAAACCTGCAAACTAACTGATGGGGAAGAGAAGGCTCTGAGGAAACAGTCATGGAGCAGGCTGCGGCTCCTTGCCAGGGCTGGTATCGTCCGAGCTTGGGTAGAGAGGAGGAGCATAAATGTTTGCAGAGGCTTTTAAGGTACCAGATAATCCTGTACAGGTAAAGCTTTGTCTTTCAAACTTTTGCTTTCATTCACATCTCTCTTGAGAATTTAATTAATAGTATCTTTTGAAGACGTCAGTGCAAGATTATTTCAGGTCTCTGACTGGAAACTTTTGAGAGCCAAAATAAATTTGCCAACATTACTGGCAGTGTTGAGAAGAAAGGAGAGGTGCAACTCAGAGCTCCAGTGTGAGCACTGAGTTATTGCAGTCGTTACGCAGAGCAGCCAAGATCCAAGAGATCAGCCCAGTCACCAGCTGAAGGAGAAGAGCGTACGTAAAATGTGAAGCATGGCCACTCGATACTTGGGACAGTAGTGGTTACGATGGTCTTTAATTATAGCTGTGTACTTTCCATCACATCTGTTCCTCATTCAGTGGTCCGCGAACAGAGGTTGCTCTGGCTGTTTAGCTGCTGCTCAGGGCACTTCAGTAGAAACACTTGGTGTTCACAGGAGCAGCTGCATTCTGTTGAAATTCTCATCTGCACATATACATGGCTGTCAAAATGACAAATCCTTTTAAAAACTTGGACTTCAAATTGAACTTCCAAATTATTGAGCACTTTGTTTTGGGGGGGGGGCGGGGGGGGGATCTTTTTAAATCTGGTCTTACTTTCTCTGTGAAGGGGAGCCAAGTCTTCCTGTTGTCAGAGTGATGTTGTGAAGACGTTTAAGTACATGGATACAAAGAAGGAATGCAAGAAATTTTGGATTGAGTAAGTGATCACTCAGTGATACCTGTGCAAATTAAATCTGACTGCCTGCCTCGTGAGAGAGCACTACCTGTGCAAATTAAATCTGACTACCTGCCTAGTGAGAGGGCATTGTCTGTCTTGTATGCTCAATGAGACAGAAGTCACATGGAAAAATAGCAGGTGGTCAAGTAAGTGAAAACTGTAGTAAAATCTCTTAGGGACTCAAACTGAAGTTGCACAAGGAGACGTTATTTTCCCCTCAGCTGTGCAGTCTTCTTTGCTTAACTCCTGATTATGCTTTTTATGTAATCTATGCTGAGTTATTTTTATACGCTGAGTCCGCTCTTACCTCTTCTACAAGTCTCGATGCTTTTCAGATTAATCCCTACAACTGTGTATTAGTCGGAATGTTGATGTATCACATGCCATGCAGAGGGTATCTGCCAGTGGCTTTCAACGTTCAATTTGTAGATAGTGAAACTTTTCTGAGGACGATGCAGATGACTGTATTATGAATTCAAGTTCATTAATACATGTTCTTAAATACTGTTAACAGAATTCTTAAAAATAAATTATTGACCTGTAAAATAAAAACTAATGACCTTACTCCTTCTAATTGTCCTGTTTCCATCCTATATACCCTGGAAATTGTACACTTGTAGCAATACAGTTTTCTTTTATTTTCTTTTATTTTAGTTTAATCTGTCCTGCAGAAAAGCTCAAAAAATCAACTTCTGAAGACATCTTAACTAATGCAGGGAAATGAAGCACTGACCTAAAGAAAAATTATTTAAGGTAGATTTCGAGTCTTAAAAAAAAATAAAACCAGAAAGAAATCTTAGACCTGCTTTAACTTTCTTTTCCTTTCATGTGCATGGTTTTCTGCTTTTCGTCTCAAAGCTAGCAGTTATGCCTGGTCACATGTCTTTTAAAATTGGGAATTTAGTACAATATCAAAATCAGAATACATGTTTCCAGATATGATAGGTTTTTCTTCACATGCTAAAAATTGTTTAATACCATTAATTTTGGTTTTGCTTTAAGCTGCAACTATTTTTAGCTTCTGAAATTTCAGACCGCTGCATGTCCTTCTGAGGTACAGCTTGCTCACCTAACGGCTGTGGCATAGCAACTGGTTACAGTATCTAGGACATTAATGCACTGCTATAATAAACCAGAAAGTGTTAAAATAGCTTTGTACCTGAAAAGGAACAACATAAGAATTACGTCTTGCTGTTTTGAAAACAGAATATTAATAATGTTGAAAACTCCAGGAGCACTACTGTCAGCCGCTCCTTGCAGCTGGCATGCAGTTTATTCTTTGTTCTGACATGGAGTTCTCTCTTCATTCCAAAAATGAGGACCCATATATTTATAGCAATTTTGTTGGCTCAGCAAAGGCTGTTGAACACGTTTTTTTTAATGTAATAGATTCTGAAAGTAATTTTTAATTTAATTAAAAATCTAGAAATTGGACAGAATATCAATGAGCAGGACAGCGTAGATTTCATTGAACGAATAGTGAAACACTGGAAAAGCTGCTTGCATTTGAAATTGATACCCATCTTCCTGCTGAGAGCCACTTAATGTCTTGGAGAAGATACTCAGTTAGCCAGAGGCCTGGAAGAAGCAGAAGTAAAGAGCATTTTACTTTCTTCATCCTAGCATACTGCCTACTCCATTATCAGGGGAGTTTGTTGAGCTACTTCTTCATCCATGGTCTCTATTTTCTTCTGCTTTGAGGGAAAGTACCATGTCTCAGGCTTCACTCAGGCTGTAATAATTTCCTATTCTCATAGCAAAATCTAGGACTAGTAAGACCCTAAACTTTAAAGGTTTGAGAGAAAAAGAGTCCTTTGCTATCAGGGGTGGGAGGCTGGCAGACCCATGGAAGAGGGTGAGGGAACTGGCAGAGCAGTGCCACAAGAAACCCCTTCTGTTCTTGTTGTCCAGTGAATGTCCACCCGTCACTCCAATGAACTCCATCATTTGGTGCTTTGCAGTGTGATCAGCTGGGTGATCAAACAGTTTCCCTCTGAAGTATCTAATGCAACATTATTTTTCAAGTGTGTTTTGTGATGCTTTATAGTTTAGCTTTAAGATATTAAACATAAGTGGTAGAAGAAACTATTGCTTTAAGAGGGTTTCTCAAGTCTGTTATGGTTTGCTGTCATAATGGTGGTGTGCATATAGAGGGTAGGACCTACAGTCAGCCAGCATTTTTTTTTACTGTTTAACTTCATTAGATCCAATTTAATTCTCTTATCAGTGAAATCCTTAACTGGTGATGATTCTAGCTATTAGGCCTGTCACTTGGATCTTTTTGTTGGAATCAAATAATATGTTTGAAACCTTAGGTTTTCCCAGTTACGCTGATGTGAGGTTGTACTGTCACATCAAGAGCTACACACTATTTCAGCGTACTCTTACCAAACATTTCAGAGAAGGACAGTCAATGAGCTAAGTCTCAGCGTTTCAATATGCGTTTACTTTTTTTTTTCCCCCCTCCCACCTGATGTGAGATTATATCATGGAATCCTCTTCAGGATATTGCATTCAAATGTGGTGGGACAACTGAAATTAGTCTATACATTAACAAAATGTCTCTCACAATTTAACACTGGAACAGAAGGCGTAAGATTTCTGTAACACTAATTTTTTGAAGCTCATGAATGTGTTTTCTAATGTAACTAAAAATGGTGAGCATTAGAAGACATATAAATGCTGCATTTTTGAAGATATGCACAAGTAAAAATACCTGGTCGCTCTCCTGTTCTGCTTGAAGCATAAAGATGTCCTTGACAAAATGTTGAATTTTCTTTAGTCATGCACATGCTAATGCTTTACCATTTCTGTTTCTCCTTTACTCATTGCAGAAAACTTTTTTCAGTGTTGAAATGACTTCCATGTTACTGAATGCACAGTTGCTCCTAGCAAGTGCTGTAAAGACTGTATGTTTATCTCTTGATGTGACAGTCATGATTTCCTTTTTGCTTTGAAATTGCTATCACACATGAAGAGCAGTATTGTGGAGAGTTTTGTTTTCCTTACCGTTGAAAATTTAAATATTTCTTGTGGTCTCTTACCTGTGATTTCAAAATTGTAAGTGCTATTATGATTTGTTTTCTAAATTTACGGGCACATGCGTGCACACGTGTTGTGTATTCAGTAGGTGGACAGCACAGCAAGGAGAGGGTGTGCAGTGTACAACGTCCACCCACTCCTGCAGACATGCTCTGAATCATGGAGTTGATGCTGATTTGTGACTATAATGTGTTATTGAGATACTATTCAAAGTTAGATGAAATAAGAAAGATCTAATGATTGGGGTATAAAGGGTGTTACTTTACTGGAAATAATCTAATTGGCACAGTTTGCAGATGGCACATTTCTGGCTGCTGATCTGTTAACTGCTTGTCACTTTGATTCTGGAGGAAGAATTTATTTGGTGGCATTTCTTATTATTAATCTATTTTTAGAAACTTTCTGAAGTTAAGTTAGAAAATAATTGATTTTTAAGACCTGAAGTTAATGTGTAAGCATTTCTTAAATAAAACCTTTAATTTCACATGGTACCATGCAAAAATAACTTTCCCTTTATCTTTCTGCTTCCTCTTTTCTAATCTCTAAGATCAATTCTTAGTTTCAAGTTTAAAGTTGACTTAGTGTTATGAGGATTTTTTTCTCACCTTCAAACCTGTCTATTTGTAATTTGCTTAAATGTGACTATTTCAAATTTGCTTTTAGAGAACATTTTAAATGAGGTTTTTCTGTACACAGATGTTGGTTAACTAACCTGGGGGAGGAGGAGTTGCCATGTAACTACTTCCTGAAAAAATTCCACCAGAGGAAGTAAAAGGATAGTCTTAAGAACAATTTTTAGTCTAAATATACAAGGCTACCAAATGTGTACAAAACAAACTCTAAGCTGCTAATTAATAAATTAAACATAAATGTGCATCTGCAGACGTGGCTTCCAGACTTTTTTTTCCCCATAAGCCTGTCTGACACTGCCATCTCCACCTCTTCTGGGGTTTCTTGAGCTCTTCACTTAATTGGGAAGACTGCCTCCTTCCCACTCTCCTCATTCTCGTGTGGTCAGCAGAAGGCCAGGAGCTCCGGGAAGCTGGAGCCCCGGGCTCTGACCTTTCATAAAGCTGGCAGAGGTCTGGGGAACTTCATGTTCTGTCTCGGCACCCCTCACCTCCCTTGTGCTGTGTGAGGTTCTCCCTTACCACCTGGGAAGAGAGGTTAGAAACTCATTACTGGTGATCTTGTAAATGTATGCTTTTGTTTGTCGTCAGTCAAATGAGACCACTTATATATGTTACAATAATTGCAAAAAAACAGAGTTGAGAAAAGTTGTCTTTCTCTGAAACACGCTTTTCTATGCTCTGAAAATAAATGCAGCTTATCATTATGCCTTGCAAGCCTAACATGGAGGGAACCTGTGAAATCCTACTTATATGAAGTAATTTCAAATGTAGTTGCTTATTCAAAAGTAGTGATCAGGTTTACTGTCTGAAATATTTTATTTGGTTTAATGAACAGAAATATTTTTTTGATAGGTGAGTTGAAGCTCTGGCGTAGGTGTAGAGGTGAGCCTTCACCGAAAGGAATGACTTTTAATATTGTAGTGCTTTTTTTATTTGTAACAGTGGGATGTTTTATGTTCCTCATGCAATCACATTGTATGGATCCTAAAACACTTGCTGACGTTGGTCAGTTTTTCTCCAGGAGGCTGTACATTAAATTCAAGAGTATTGTATTAATTCACTGACATTTTCCTACTAACAATAAGATTTTTGTAGTCTGTCTTCAGTGTATAAGCTAATAATGAGTTTAAAAAATTAAAATGGGTATAGAAGTCACCCTTTGTATTTTCAGCTTAGGCATTGAGGATGATTGAGATATGGACCTGGGTATACATAACTTCTAAGATACAGAGTAGGAAAAAACTGTCCTGTCATATTCCTTCTCGACAGACCTACCAGCTGCACCAGCGTGTAGCTAATTCAGAATGACTTTAGAAAGCAAAATGGACCTTCCCATAGATACTTTCTGACAACTGGCTCATCTTTTCAGATTATTGGCAAGATCCACATTAAACCATTCTGTCACTGATCCTTTTTTCATCGTTCTAATTCCTTTGCTCAGCAGGGTAAACTACAAATTCTCTTGGAAATTCCCTGCTGGTAAGCTGAGAGAAGATGTACTCTGTGTGACAGGACAGCTGAACGTGGGCTGACATGTCCACAACACGGCCGGTTGTGCAGGATGGCTTCTGAGTAGCCCCTGTGCTCAGGGTAGAAGAGCAAAGTTCAGAACTGAAGATTAGGTGCCACCTTTTTGGTTTTTTGTACCTAGCGGCAAGTTAAAGTTATCATAAAATAAATGTATCATTTTGTTATCCTGATTCATTTCTCCAGGGATTTGATAAAGCATCCGTTGTACCTGGTATATCATCTGACATCAGCGGTGTGGACACAGACATGAAAGCAAAGGAGGGAGCATAGTCTAAATCCAGAAGGAATTTGAACACTTCTTAGTTGTTTGCAGTAGGGAACACTGAAAGCAAGCAAATCAAACTTTAGAAAATAAGAAATTGTGACTAAGGTGGTATTTTGAGCTTGAGAAGGATCCCTTTCCTTTGGTGCTGCACTAGTTAGTTCTTCAGCTATACTGCATCCTGTATTTCTGTTTGGGCACATTGACAGCTGTCGCTATATGCACGTATTCCTGCAATCACTGATGCAAAATGCAGTAAGCAAGCACTACAGGCTTCCTGAAGAGAAATGTTGCACAGCAACGACCAGTGATGAAGAAAACATTTTACACGTGTGGGAAAAACTAAATTATGGTCACACGTCCATGCAAGTCTGTTTAACAGAGATCTTGTGGATCATACCTGGACCAAAGGCTCACCTAAATTAAAACTTCCAAAAATCTATTTTCTGCTTTTACTCTAGCTAGAAATTAAAAACAAGGCCTGTGTTTTTGAAGAGCACTTTTACAGTTTGAGTAGGTGTAATAGGATTGTAAAACTCATATCTGTGTGATCTCGTCAAATTGAGGAAAATGGCTTTATAAAATGTTATTTCTGATCGGTGTCATAATTTCTAAATAAAAAATTTCTTCTAAAATCTTCATTCCTACTTCTACAACAGCAGCAAAGAAGCATGAGAAAAATGGTGTCCTGTATTACACTCATGTTAGGATGCTCAAACCTTCTTTCAGTTTTAAATATGTTTTAGATCTTTTGTTGTTTCTCCCACTTTTTTTTTCTAGCAGTTCATGACTGGGTTAGGGACCCAAGCATTAATATACTCATGAGGGATGGTGGGGGTAGAAATGCTGAACAAAATTAAGCTTCCCCCTACACTGACAATTGTTTTTTGAAAGAAATAAGACTGAACACTCCCTTGACACTGGTTTCATCTCTTTCAGGCTGTCAATTTGTCTGAAGAGGGTTTGGAGTGGCAAAGGTTGGCTTAGCAAGAGTTGTCTGCTCAGAGCACGGCACCTGCAGCAAGAGTGGCTGCTGTTTGCAAGCTGTAGGAGCTCCTAGCTGATCTTGCTGCCTTTCTCTTTTTTCCCCTTAAGCTTATTCTTAGTTACATATTATTTTTTGGATTCCAATTTGCCTGCACTACTGCTCTGAATTAGTTTGAAATAGGTGATCTATATCTCTATGGCAGCACGCCTGCACTAATCAGCCAGGCTAAATAGCAGGATGGGTTTGCTTGGGCTTGGCACAATGCTACGACACCTATGAGGGTTTTGGTTTGACGTTGCCTTCTATCAGGCCAAGTTGGAACACGGGCAGATGGAGCTCACTTCTCCCTGCAGAAGAGTCTGTATACAAAGGTAGAGCATTCTGTGCAGTATACAGCACGCCTTAGTTTTCTGCGAGGCTAGTTCAGTGACGGTAATACTGTCAGCCTTTTATAGTAGCTCCTAATGAGTTAAACTTGGCCAGGATTACTCTCCCACGATGCTGTCCCCCCTCATACTTTCTGCAGGTGGCACTCACAATTTCTGCACAATTTATAGAATCATAGAATCATTAAGGTTGGAAAAGACCTCTAAGATCACCAAGTCCAACCATCAACTAACACCACCATGACTCCTAAACTAGGCCCTGGAGTGCCACGTCCACACCTTTTTTGAACGCCTCCAGGGTTGACGACTCCACCACCTCTCTGGGCAGCCTGTTCCAATGCCTAACCACTCTTTCAGTAAAGAAATTCTTCCTGATGTCCAGTCTAAACCTCCCCTGACGCAACTTGAGGCCATTCCCTCTCGTCCTATCGCTAGTTTCTTGGGAGAAGAGTCCAGCACCCGCTTCCCTACAACCTCCCTTCAGGTAGTTGTAGAGAGCTATAAGGCTTTTAGGGAAGTTCAGACATCTCTTCCCAAATATATTTAAATTAGAATGTTAGAGAAAACCAGGGGTAAAACTGAAAGCCAAATGGATTTTGTGCAAGGGAAGTTATCTCAATTTGCTAATACCTGCTGGCTCCTGGGTGGAGGTTCAAGTACACCTTAACCCTAAAAGTGTCTGTTTCCTTTCAGGTCGGTGCCAGGTATCTTCTCCCAGGTATGTTCTTCCTTAGGTACCTTGTCATACTGGGCAAGAGTCACCTGTGCTAATTAGTTGTCAACATTTTAAATGCTGAAATCTGAGCTAGTCCTGCTACATTCATTCCACTTAGTCTCGGAGAGAAATAAGCACTTCTACAGGGCAGCCCACCTCTCCTGAGGTGGGCAGCTGCCAGAGTACACTAGGCATCCATCGGAAGCACCAAATATATTCTATAAAAAAAAGTGTGAAATTCTTTGTTTGCATAGCCACTGAAGAGGAAAATAAAACAACAAAAAATAATTTTAGATGTTGTTTACTACTGATTCCTCTGATGCCGTAACCAATGGAGCATGAGTATGTTAAGGTGTAATTGATAACATACTATATCTCAATCCAGGCATTGCATCATGACTGGGAGACACACCTGTCCTTAAACTATTTCATTCCATGTAATTTAGATTAGTATATCTATTAAACCGTACCAATGAGTTATAATACTGTAGCTAGCTACTTAGCAAGGCATAGCTATATGTTAATGATAATAATAACAGCTTGGCTTGAACTGTGCTATCAACAGGTAAGATGACTGGGAAGTGTTTAAAGCAAGGAGAGTCAGAAGTGAGAAATGAAGCAGGGCTTTTCCTAAGGAGGTCAGCAGACCAGCTTGTGTGGTTAAGTTTACCTTGAACAGGTTAGGGTAATTTAGTAGCATTGATTTATAGAGTTAAAAATAATTTTATTATGGTATGATTAAAGGAGGGCAGTGGTTTTGGGCACTGTTCCTCTTGCAGTGAACTCAGGTTCCTGTGCAGATCCCTGTTTGCGTGTGCCCCAAGATCTTCTTTGGAAAGTTATCTCTAAACTTGAATTGAGCTAGATGAGATTTCATCCCAGCAGGTGCCCACCTGCTAGTTTTTAAAGTTTTTACTGTGTAAGTATTGGTTTTCATTCTCATTTACAGTTCATATAGGCGTAGCCATTCTGCTACTTTCATCTGCGCATGTGTATCACATTCTTCTCCACTTACTGTGTCGTGTTCCTAACATATTGAGTAATATTCTTCTACCACGTGAGAGCTGGGTTTCTTTTTAACTCTTTTAGTTCTTAGCTGAGTTGTTTCTTTCCTGTTTCGTTGTTGCCTTTTCCACTCCTGCTTCTGTTCTCAACTCAGATGGTTAGAGTACAGACACAGCAAGGAGGTGGGGTCCTCCTTGCAGAGTTTACAATAAAATATATACATATATGTATATGTATACAGTAAACCTGTAGGTTAGCTGACTGTCAAATAGGTTGCAATGCTTTTCTAGGATGTTAGGCACTTCATAAATAATTGTGGTTATTTATAGCTATATATGTGTGTGTAAATATATATGTATATGTGTATTCTTTATATTTTAGAGGACTCAGTGTTTTTCTTTTTTACTCTTCGTAGTGGTCACCTCTGATACTAATGAATACAAATAACAGGTATAGTTTTATTATGTTTTATGTCTTCACTGCTTTTCATTGGTTTGGGGGCTCATCTTGCTCTAGGCCCTTTCGTATTTTGGGGTGCACTTGCTTTTTTCGGTATTGGGAATATGCGGCATCGTTATTGGTACTCAAAGGTCATGGGATTTGACCAATTTCTTTTGCATGATCCTTTCATACTTTCTTGTGGAGTCGCACTCTGGGACTGCAACTTTGTTGATCTCTGATGACAGTGCTGAGTAGCTTTGTTCTGAAACATCTTCACAGTTCAGACTTCTCACCTCCCCAGTTCGTTGTGCTTTCTGGATCCGAACTATGCTCTTCTCACTGTGGCAGGAAACGTGTCACAATTCTTTCCTTTGCTTATCAGAACTTAATATTCCTCCATGGCTTCTCCAAGGTTGTGAAGCAGCTGAAAGCAAACTATCGTGAGACTTGCAGCAACCACTGAAACTGCTGTACACTAGACTTCTCACAATTACCAGGTTATAAACCTAGTTCTATATTGAATGAGAAGAAAGGTTTCTGTTTTGTTGCAGATAGTTCAATGAAGATGTCCTCTCAATACTAAGAAGAGCTTGAAACCCCCCCTCCCAAAATGGTCCTACAAGTAAGAAATCATGTGTAGTTGACTCTGTGTTTCTACCAGAAAACTCTGGTTGTGAACATATCGTAAACAGCATGTAAGAGGCCTTGTCATTACCAAAAGTTATTAGGGTGGGAGTACAGAAAAACTATCTTCTACAGAACGGATGGAAAAATCAGGGGTGGTTTATCAATGAATGTAGAACAACAGAAGATGATGCACTTAAAGTGTATAAGAACAGTGCATACGTTTGGAGGGAAAAAAATGAGTTTCTATTCATTCATTCATCCATTTCCCTGACACAGGTAAAAAAAAAAGGGCAATTAATAAAACTTACAGCTATCTGGAATACTGTCCTAGCTATTAGAAACAAATTGTGAAACTTAGGGCAGATGGAGAATGTACACCTGCGAAACCAAAGTTTTCAAGCTTTGGGGCACGAACCAGAGTTTGGTGGTATTAAGGTTGAGAAGGAGTGTTTCTTTG
>WAAD01002363.1:32197-75486 GCA_013389945.1 Fregata magnificens
GCTGTATCCCAACTTCTTGTTGGTGTCTTTCCTTTTTTAAGTACTCAGTAGGAGCTGTTGCGAGGGAGATGACACTGAACTAGAGGAAAAAGTAACATGCCTAGTGCAGAAATGAACATGCTCCGAGATGCCTGTTGACATCTGAACCTTTTCTACTCCTGTATTATCTGGGAACTGAAATAGTGAAGTTTGCTTCTTGAAGTCATGCCTTGCTTTTATGTAGATCTTGCTGTGGTCAGCTGCAATTTTATCCTTTCACTGTGTAAGCTGCTGTAATATGCTTTATTTAGGACATGGGAATCCAGTTAGAAGGTATAGCTGCGTAGAATAGCAGTACTGCCTTACTTTGGGAAAAGACCGAGAACAAACCGTCAGTGGATCCTTTACACTGATTTCTAGGGTGTTTATGGGTGTAGGTAAAGGTTTTGATAATTATGAAGTTTGTAATTGATCTGAATGCCCTTTACCTGGGAGGTCACTCTTGCTTTATGGTGAGAACATGAAAAGGCAAGACGACACAGCATGGCTGTTAGGTTAGGCACAGTGCCATGGGGTTACAGCTTCTGGGCATGGTCAACTCGGAGTACAGGCACAATGAACTCATGCCTCCTGTGTCTGTCCAAATGCATGAACACTTAAACATGACATCGTCACATGTAGTATTAAGGTATGTTTCTAGCCAGGAAGCTTTAGGTGTGTTTGCTGCTCATGTGAAATATTAGTATTTTAAGAATCAGATGCACAGCAGCCTGTGGACTAAATAAACTTCACCTCATGCTCAAAATGCCTTTGAGCTAAATCTAAGAAATAAGTGAGGCTTAAATTGTTAATACCTCAGAAGGGTGGTGGGAGGGGGGCATTGGGGTCCCCTAATCATAGAACTCGTTTTCTGGAATGAACTGTCCACAATGGAGCAATAAGGACTGTTGATATTTGGGTGGATACAGCACAATTTATCAGTAGACGTTTCTTTTGTGATTTTGAAAAACCGCAGGTAAGTGTCTATCTACAAAGATGAGTATCAAGTTAGAAAAACAAAACGTGTAATAGGAAGGAGCTTTCCAGTACTTATCACAGTAACAACTCAGTAGGGGGTCAGTAAGATGGGAACTGTTTGGTTATTTTTTCTTCTAATTCTTTCTTTTTCTGGTAGTGCTAAATGAACTTCTTTAAATTGCTGTCAACTTAACATCTGCAATTATTGTAATGTTTCTGAGAAAAATTCTGCATAATTACAAATATTTCTAATTTTTATCTTTTTTCCCTAAGCTAATTTGTAAAGATTTTATATTAGTATTATTTTGTCATATCCTTTTATCAAGTAATCTTGAACCTGAGAAAAATTGGGGAAGAGGGGAAAAAAAAAGAACTTGGTCCTATTTGTGCCATTCTTTTCTGGTTTTTCTTTATGTATTCTTTTCTAATTTTTTAAAATGTCAAGAAAAGTAGAAACCAGGGTCTCATATGAATCAGGTTTCTATGTAAGTTTATTTGTCTTCTGCTTCTGGGAAAGCAGAGGAGCTGTTTCATATTCGTGTAAAATCTTTGAATAGTCGATTTACTCATGCAATGCATGTCTTGTATTAACTTAATTTGTATTACTGTGTATTAGTAAATAATGCTGTTGGAGCTGGATTTTATGAGCAAATCTTAGTAGTTTCATTTCTTTCAGATCTGTTTGCAAACTATCACATAATTGGGCTGGTTTATTGATCTCACAGAGATTACGCATCTGACACTGTTTGCACCAGCTAATAAACGGTTTTGTTGGCTTTCTTTAAACTGAATATTTGAGAACGCACAGTTCTGTTATGCTGTAGAATTTAAATTGCTTATGTACTGGAATATTTACTACCCTCTTTGTTGTTTCGTTTCAGAATGACCTTATNGGCAGTGATTAAAGAGGTGTGAATAATAGCTTATTCGAAGTTGACAGCTCCTTGTTTGCTAAACTGCTGTTAGAACGTTTATGCTGCTCAGTTGTACCTCATTTTTCTGAGGGGAAGCTGCATTTTGACAAGTGCATAGTACAGGTATATGTGGCTGACATTTTTATTATTAAAAAAAATTATTTTTATTTCTTTAACTGCATGTGGTTAATTAATTGCTTACCCTGTGTCTAATGATCTGTCTATATTGCCTTATGAAAATAAAAGTGAACAAATCCATTTTTACTTGAAAAAATCAGGTGGTGTTCTTCCCGAACAGAGATAGTAGCTCCAAACAAATTTGATCAAGCAGTCAGACATCTGTCTTTCTGATGAGAGTAATACTTTCTAGACTGGTCTCTGATGTTTTTGATCTTAGATTAGGATTCTAAATATCTCTAACTCAGGGAAGGCAATTGGGTACTTTTTTCATTGCTATTCAAAAATAAGAATCAAGGAAAAAAGGACTGGGACTTATTTAGTTGCAAATCATGTTGAAGTAATTCCGGTTTTTGTAACAACATACATAGATATCATGAGCTTGTAGATAAGATTGATAATCAGATAATACTCAGTGTTTATCCATACAGCTGATAAGCACAAATAACTTTACGGCTTATGCTCTGCTGTTACTAGTATCTCATTTGACCTAGTGGACTCATTTTAAAGGTGAACAGTAATTAAAGCCCCTTTTCACTCTTGAGTCTTGGCTTATGGGAACAAGTAGCTCCTTGTAGGTCTGTACACACACCCATGGTGACAGCGTAAAACCTAAGACATTTTAAATTATTTTGGAGAGGGTATGTCAGAACTTTGCAAGGACTTTCTTGTGCATCTTGAGTTTCTTGCGACCAAAAATTGGTAGTCATTTTTCTTCACTAGGGCGTTCTCTTTGAGCAGTGACCTGAGCATACTTTAAATCTTACTGTGCACATCAGAACTGTTTATTCAAAGTGTTTAATAAGTGGTGCAAGGATTCATTGTTTCATATTTTCATATTGGCTTATTACTAAGACCATGTTACTGATATTACTGCACTGTCGTGCTTAATGGTACAAATCACAGTAGAATTATAGAAGTAATTTATAATTTTGCTAGATCCTTTAAAAATTCTTAATAGAGTAAGTGGCTACTAACAAAATGCTATCATACAGGATATCTCTCCATAAGTGTTAGCTCATAATTTCACAGGTTTTACCCCATAAGGCACTAAAATGAGAGAGTGCAGAATCACTATTCTGAGTGCACTGAGTTAATGGAGTACTGTAAGATCTAGATATTGTTTAAATAAATATATTGTAAAATTAATCGGTATTACTTCTGTTCTTAAGAACTAGATTGTGCTTTTTACAGAGCAGGGGTGCTGTTTCCTAGGTGTGTTCAAATTATGACAACATATTCTTTCAGCCGTTCAAGCTGATAACAACACTCTTCACTCAACTTCCTCAAAACGCTGCTCTGCTTTAGCGGGCCCAAAATGAACGTGACGTTCCACTTGGGAGTTGGCTGGTTTGTAGCGTTGAGAGTTTCCACAGTAGGTAGTCAGTCAAAATGCCTGGGAATTCTCCTGGAGAAAGGAATCTAAATATAATGTGGCTTGAAGAAAAGAGTACGTAGCTTTGCAAAATAAACAAAATTTAATTAAAAAAAAATCTCTTTGGAATAACAAAATTCTGGAACTATGTAAGTTTTTCTAAGCATGTAAAATGCTTTATATTGCATTTCTATTGTTTATTTATGGCTTATTCTCATAAAAATGCCTTAAGATTGTACTATTTCATCTAAAAAAATATTACCTGAACTTGCTGTTGAATTGAAAATTCTGGGATAGGCTTTAGTATATTCTCTCAGGTGTTATTTTTTATTTCTGTAAGGTTCCTACCTTTTCTGACCTCCTCTTGTACGTTTAACCTTACTTAAGTGTTACTTGGGAAGATAGCACTGCTGTCCTTTCAGTATGCTATTTATTGAGGGTCAGCAGGCACGTTATGATTTCACTAACTATTGCGTGGAGTTATCTTAAATTCTTCATCATCCTGGCCAGCCTGAAAGTTTTGCATCTCAAAAGTCACCTGTTATTCAAAACTCCTAGTCACAGAGTTTAAATCATTTTTGTGTTAAGGAAGCTTGGTTCCTTTTACGTTTTTTAATGGCTTTAAGTTGATATGAGTGGTAATTTGACATTGTAATAAGTCAGAGAAGGAACCTGGACTGAAGCCAATGTGGGGAATGTTCACATGTGTTTCTCTGCACTGTGTAGTAACATTGAGGTTGGAAAAGTTTAATTACCCACTCTACTCCCTCTTTTTTTTTTTTTTCTTTCCTTACTGAATACTTGTGTGGCCTTGAGTTTGTTAATCAACAGACCTCATAAGTGAGCCAGATGATGTATTGTTAAGGTACCTTTTACAACTGCTATTTTCCGGAGTACAGTGATTACCTGCAGTGGCCAAAACTAGTTGCTTCCTATTAGAGTACAGTAATTCCTAATTGATCTAAATTTAGCTGGTAAAACAAAGTTGATTTTCACTTTTATGCTGAAGAGTTTTTCAAGTCATGTAGTATTTAAACTGTAATGTGAAGCCTTGTGATTCTGTTCTTAATTTTTTGCTCTTTGTCTCTCTAGTTTCCTCATCCTCCAAAAAGAACCAATAGGTCATTTATATCAGTTTGCAAAAAAAATGGGTGTTCTGAAGGCAAGGGTAAATTTACTGACTCATATTTTCAGGGATTAATATTTATTTCACCTCACGTGTCTCATGTTAGGCTTTAAAAAAAAAAATTGTGGGAAGAGATTTCGTAGGAGTCTCTCTCAGTTTTTACCGGTCCACAACAGATGTCTCAAGCTTCTACACACTGTCTTTAACCACAGAGGTTCATCCTAATATTTCTCTTTCTTAACAGTCCAGGAGTTGAGAAAAGTTGTTGATCTGACTTTGGATCCCAAGAGCAGTATGGGTGTGTTTGCCTATTACTGGTATATACCATAACATTTTCAACTATTTCATTAGACTTTTTGGCAGGCAGCACTTCATACTGGCTGTAACACCTTTGAGCGTTGTACACTCTGCTGGGGAGGAAAGTTAGAAGTGGACTGTTGGACAAGTTGTCCACTGCTAGAAATGGAGTCTTTCCGTACAATCCTCAGCACAGTGGAAACGGATCTTTTTCCCTGTGCTCCTGCCTTTCCCAGAAGTGCTATTTCTGTCAGGCTACCTTGCAGAGTTGTGGGTTTTTTTCTTTGTAACCATTGCGCATCTCATCCTTCCACCTTCATTTTGGCTGTTTGTCTCTCATGGGCATATTGATTTCCTATTCAGTGACTTCTTCTCAGCAGCCTTCTGCTCACTGACTCTGCTTGTGTCGTAATCCTCAGTAGACTTCCCTACACCTCCCTTTCTCTAATGGCATCACAGCTTTCAAAAAACTCAATTCCCCTGCAGAAGTAGTCTGGGGCTCACTTAGCCCCTTCCCTGATCCTGTTTGTTTTAGGAGATCATGATCATTTTAGTTACACTTCTAACCATAAAGATGTCTCAACTATTTTTTGGAGAAACAGAAAATGAGATAGATCTTAAAAATGGGTGTGGGTATCTTCTTGGAAAAATTATCAGAGATTGGAAAACATATTCTGTGATTCTGTGACATTTCTCATTTCAGAAGTTCCAAAAGTCAAGTCTGATCACACTGTAATACTTCATTCTTCTTCAAATTCCATGTTTCCTTGTTCTTTTTCCCCTAGGAAATAAAGGCTTATAAACCTAGAGATGTTCAATATCTGAGATATTAACAGCCAACTATGCGTTATTAAGATTCACAAAGGGAGTAACTAGGTTAAAATGTTTTATATTTATTAGCATTATTGTTATTGCTGTTATTCCTTTCTGTAGCATGTCGGTGAATTGCAGTGGGACTGATCTGATAGAGCGCATAAGATTCTTAAAAGCTAAAATCTGCTATAGAAACACTGTATATAAAATTAAAGGATTACATATGCTAAAATAGCTGCAGGTAACACTATGCCTTTGCTATCTTCAGTGTCTTTCTGGCTTTTAATTTTAACCAGATAGCTCTTGGGAAATTTCTAAGAGACTGGCTGTGAAGCAGTAAAAAACAATTCACAAGGTATTTGAAAGTTTTTCTCCCTTTTTAGAAGTTCTGTCTCTTCATAAGAGACCAGATACAGTAAGCTTGAAAAACATTTGCCTCCTAAACAAAACATTTTTCTTTTTAAGCCAAACACTCCCATTGTGGTTTATTAGTGCTCAGCTAATTTGCAGTAGCCTTTACAGAGAGAAAGTCTCTGTCTTGGAGTGACTGACAGATATTTCTTACTGTCCTCCTCAGTATTAATCTGAAATCAGGCATGTCTTTGTTATCCTCTTACCGTCTTTTGCATTTATTCACAAAAAACTGGCAAAATTTAGGTTTTGATTGCCTGTAATGCATGTCAGGTCATTTATATGAATAAATATGGGGTTGGATATTTTCTCTTTTTTTTATTTTTTTTTTTTTTGTCTGAAACTGGTCTCTTTATTTAAGCTACCTTGTAGTTGATCCTTTGTTAGATTCTTCTTTATCACTGTTCATTCACCTTACATAGGAATTTCAATGTCAAATGGAACCGATAAGCTCTTTTAAATTAAAGTCTCAAAGTGTTTAACTTCAACCGCATGTGTAGACAATGAGAATTTGGAGGTGTGGAACTAAGTTGAATACAGTTATTCATCACCATTAACAAGTCTTGGAACATACCTGCTGTACAGCAAATTCCAATATCATTGTTAAAATCTCACAGTTGTCTTTTATGGACTGATATTTTAAGTCATCTTCATTTGCATCTTTTTTAAAGTATTTATTTGTTGGGAACCTTTTACAAGCTTTACTGTGCCGTGTGTTGATCCTGTACAAACACGAGTGCGTGCTTTCTTGGAAATTTAGTGTATCATGTAGCTGCATACAATAAAAAGTAATTATGAATATTTAAGACAGGCTGTAGCATTAGCTTATTAGCTACTATTCATTCAGCTCATATTACAGTAATGTTACACTAACTGAAGAATGTCAAAAAGCTTGTTTCTCACTTCTGCTATGTCATGCCAACACTTAATTTGCCCCTCCACATAATAATTACAGATAATCTTCAGCCTCTCTTTTATATTAAAAAAAAAAGAGGCAGCAACAAACTAATGAAAAATTAGAAATACTTTTGCCTGTGGGGCTTTTTTGTGACAGGAAAATCTGAAAAAGTTTAAGGAATAATTCACTTTGGAGTTTATAAAGAAACAAACATGAGGCTGAATGAAGCAAAGCAGCTGAGGGAGCTTCTCCAGAGGCCCAGCAGAGGACGATGGGCAGAACGGCTTTTTCTGAAGCTCCATCATGTTACAGAACCAATTACTGTAGTTTTGTTCAGTAAGAAAAGCTATTTCTCTTCAGATGGGAAAAATGCTTTCTTGCCCGTTGCTTCTTTAAACTAGGTAAATGCTTTAAATTAGGTAAAAATAGATAAAAATGTTGGAAATCCTTGCCGTCATGCCAATTATAGTCCCTCCTTCCTGTACTGAGTTTGTTTGTGAATTCCACACCTCTCTTGAGGGAGGCAGATTTTTTTCTAAATCATTGATTAATACACCAATTTTCAGTAGTTGATAGAAGTTTCAGTTGCTGGTAGGATTCCGAAATACAAGGGTGAACTGGAATCAGTGTAATATAAGGCTTAAAGGCCAGGGTTGCCATTCGGAAAGTGACTTAATGCTTGGGAAGGGAAGCGGGGAAGAGTGGGAGCCCCACCTGGTGCACACCACCCCCGGCGTGCAGGGCTGCGGAGCAGGTGGGCGACGGCCGCCTGGGCCAGCTCCGTTCGTCTTCAGTTCACTCGTGTAGTGCTTAGGCTCAAAGAATCGAACTTGTCAGATTTCAAGCTCGTATTCATTCACAGATCATCAAAGTCTTTGGGAAAATGAGTTTTATGCTATCTGTAGATGCATATAGCTGTTAGGAGAGGGGTACGCTTGATTTGGTGGCAGGAAGCGGTGATGAGGAGTCCAGGCAGGTGCGGAAGCGTTAGCAGTTTTTAAGCAGAACTGCGTGCTCTCCTGTGGCATGCCTTTTTCAGTGTCTGTGTATTGAATTAGATGAGTGGTTCAAAAAAATGCTTTACTAGGGATCATGTATACACCCAATATTTTCAGTAGTCAATTAGCTTTAAGATTGTAAGATCTTTTTTTCCTTAATAATAGCATTTTCTGCTACATAAGCTCAGACAGAGATAGTATCATGTCATCATGTTACATCTGCTCTGAAGTTCCCAGCTTTGCAAGATACTTCCTTATTCATTAAGACTGTTTTGATAGATAGACTATCATTCTTCAAGGCTAGCAGTGCTGGTTTCTCAGGGCGTTATTTCACTTCTTAGTGAAATAGTTTGCTGTCTGAAATAGTTTGCTGGTACATCTAATAGCTTGCTAGTTCATCTAAATAGTTTATATTGAGAAGTGAATGAGATTTTTTTTCAACTTAGGCTAGTGCCTACATTTAATATTTCTCTGTGTTAGAGTGCATTTGCAACTCTGTATTTCAACAAGAGGCTCTTGTATGTTTTCCTGGTTTCCTTGAAGAGGAAACCAGCAATTTCTCAATGCTGATTTGAATCTTCATCTCTCTGATGGGGAGCAGCTGTAGTGTCACAGAGTCAGCACGGCTGTGCAATCCTGGAAGCTCACGGCGTTCTCTTCTCATACCTTCTTCGTGAACCTGACTTCTTTTGAAGTGTGTGCTGACTATGTCTGTGAAATATTGTAAGGGCTGGATGAGGGTTATGCTTCGACATGGGAACTGAAGAGCTGGTTTGTCCAGTTCTTGGTCCGAAAATCTGGGTATAATTGCCTTGGCAGGTAGATTCAGTAGCTATATGTGAACAGTTTGTGTACAGGAATGGAACAGTGCAAATCCAGATTACAGTTTTCGAGAAGTTAACAACCCTGCTTTTGGAAGCATCTGTCATAAATTACTTGATCTTCAGAGAAAAATAAGATCTTGCCTAAAGTGTGCTGTGCACTGTTCACAGCCTTTTGAAGCAAAGAGGTTAGTATGGCAAAACGTGTTTATTTCCTTATTATAAGGTCAGAAATATCCATTAGGTTTCATTCTGATTTGTATAAATATACAATGTTTTATTTAAATGTGTAAAAATTCCCTAACATAATTTCCCATTGTCATTTTAGCAACACATATTATCCTTACAGAATGGATCTTTTGAAAATTAAACTTTTCCTTAAGCTTTGTACTTCCATTTAAACAGGATAAATGAGACCTTTCATAATCTCATGTATCCAGCTGTTTATATAGAGCACCAGGGAATGTCTACCCTTGAAATCCAGTACACCACTGTAAATCCATTGCACATTTTTTGACTGTCTCTTTATTCATGCTCCTACACTGCAGTAGGTTTCTAGGAATGATAGCTGTTCATTACCTTGCAAAATGAACAAGCCACACTTAGAATTTAGGTGGTGCTTTATTTCCCACTTCACACAAGTAAATTATATAAATGGTCAGTGATTTAATATTTTAAAAGAATGGAAAATCAGAAATGTGAAAAATCTGTAATGTAAAAATTAATGTTTTAAAAATATAGTAGATAATTAAAAATTGGAGAGACTTGGAACTTGTCATACCACTCCCAGACAGTAATTTTCTACTGCCAATGGTTTAGTTGATGAGCTGTGAATATAAATGCAAAAAATTATATGCATGTCATATATGAGTATGTGTAATAAACTCATGTTATTCAAGATGCAAAGCAACATGAGGCAAACCAGATCATCCAAATTACATAGTAAAACTGTGTTTGTCTGCATTTTAGTATTCTAACATCTCTTTGTAGTCTTTATTTTCAGAAAAAATTAATTAGGAATGTTTGATATAGCACTCTGTCATGATAATAACATATAATCTCTGCAAATTACTTACCCTGAATCCAAAAGTCAGGACCCATATTTTGCAAACTGAAACCTAGAACACCGTTAAAAATGCTCTTCTGTTATTATATGAAATCAGAGTGAAGCCAAAATGTAGCTTGTCAGCTTAAAAGACAGTTTGGGGGGCGGGGGGAGGAAGTCCCTTCTCGTGTGTCATAAGCAGGGGACAGCCAGGGGAGTTACTTGAATACTGGAGTGTTTAAACCTATAGTCAGGATAAAGAGCTGACCATTATGTATTTGACAAACTAGCTCTCTTTCAAGAGGTATAGTTAAGAAATTACTTAGAGGTTAAGAAAAAATGTTGTGAAGTATGAAATGAAAATAAAATTATACTTTCTAAATACATTTTTTCAATAATTTATTAATTTAGAGTATATTTATACATCATCTGTTTGAAGTTGCATAATTTATTGTTAATTTAGGAGTGAGTAAAGAAAAATGTCAGGGGTTCATAAGATGTGTGATTCATTACGGTGATACCTTTACCATGTATATGATTTTCTTAATGCTGAAGACTTCTAATGGCACCTTATGATAGTCATAAAACTTCGGGGGCAAGAAAGAACTGCTGTAATAGGCTACTCTTGTATATAAAATGTGGTACTTGGAGTATCATTCTGCCTTGTATCTAAGAGGATCTCCACACTTTATAAGCTAAACTGGTATTCCTGTATTACAGTGTTTTTATTATCTGTGAAATAAATATTTACTGTATATAAGCCTAGGTAATGATGTTCTATAAAATCACCAGTATTATGAAATATATAACATACATTTCTGTAAACATGTCAGCTGTGTCTTCCTGAAGACTTAACCTGGCCTAATGATACCTGAATTAATGGCACAAGATTCAGATCAATTCAGGCAGGAGTGGATGCTCTGTGAGAGTGCATACCCATGCAAGAGTGGAATTCTTTCACGCAGTGATTGAGTTAGCATCATGGTGGTTTTGGTTACAACTGATAATTTGTATTAACCTGAGGTTTTATGTATAATGCTAAAACATGGCTGTCACGTTTTTAAGTATGGATTAAGGTAATTATCAAACTGTAATTCAGATTAAGTCTTTAGTGAGGATAAATCTAAAGCAACTGTATTACAGTTGTATTCAACTTATGCTACAGTTATGAACAGAAATAGGATATTGCACTTTTTTAGCAAGTTGGTCAGTATGAGGGAACTTGTATATAATTTTGAAGCCTGCTACTATGATGTGTGTCGGTGTTTTATGCCTATATATTTATGCCTTACAATGACTATCTCCATCTTGCTGCATCAAATAAATTCCTGTAACTGGCCACATTCTCCCAAATGATTGGTACCCACTGGTACCCAGTAGCAATACCCATTGGTACCTAGTAGCAATTAATGATGAGACAGTTTTCTGTGGCTCATCTTAAACTTGGTGACATTTATCTGTGTGCAAGGGTTAATTTTTACTGTAGTAATAAATCATCTATTTTTAAAAATTTGTCTCTGAGAAAGTAATTAATGATCTTGCCTTTTAAACACTTCTCTTAGCTTTTTTTTTTTGTATGTGAGAGGTTTTATAAAGAAAAAAAATGTTAAGCATCTGGAGTAGGAACTGTGTAGAAACAATGTGGTCATCTTATCAATAGAGCATTTTGAACATAGAGCAGAGTGGTACAGTCACCAGAGGACAGATAATTTTTGAAGAGTAAAACAGATTATGTAACCCATGGAGATACTTCTTCCTCTCAGCCTCTCCTCAGCTCAGTTTACTGTTTCCAGGTGTGCAGCAATTAGAGGTACTAAAAGATGAAGGCTTCTCAGATATTTGTACATCTCATGCTTTATTTTAATGATCACCACGCTCAGTTGTCTCGGAGGCAGTAAACCATTGCAGCTGCCAGACTGTACTTGGCTGTGAGGGACACCAGTCAGATGTGTAGGTTGGTTTTTCCAGTCTTCTGAGTAAAATGATAGACTATAAAACTAACACTGGTGACAGAAATGCAAACTTACCTGGGATGAAATAGAACATGAGGGAAAGGTTTCTACTTTTTGCCTCTTTAATTTGGACCAGAGAATGACTAGATCATTGCTGCCTACTCAAAATTGGTCCCCACAGTATATTCTTTGAAAATTCAGATTTTTTTAAAAAACCATATACATCAGGATTTTTATATTTATGTCTGTATAATTTTATGGGAAAATTATGCATGTTCTTTAAGAGAAGAAAAATGGGCAGAGATTTAGCCAAATGTTCCGGCCTGTCCATTACATGGCTATCCCTACCTCTTATTTGATGTTTATTTTGTCCACATGCATTTACAAATACAAATACTTGTTAAAATTTCCATGTTGTATAGGAGAGGTTTTGTCACCTATAATGAGTGAACACTTTTCTGCATTTTATGAGGGTACCTGAGGGACAGCATTTAAAATGGCAGAGCTGCAGGAGAGAAAATTGAAGCAGGGTATGGCTTCTCCCCTGCCAAATGTTTAAAGCCATAATGAAATTATTGAAATTATTTTTTTCCCAGTAGATGTAAAAAAAAAATGCAGAGAGGGGATATGGTTCTTTCTGTTCACTAGTCTAAGTTTTTGTAAATACTTCCGTAAAGTGATAAACTTGCTTTAAGTTTTTGTAAAAGCTCCTGACAGCAGCAGTTGACATGGAATTACATAGATGGAATTAAGTTCTCATTTGTAGAAAGCTCTGCAACCTTGGCTTGTACAATGGTGATAACAGGCAAAGGGTACAGTTAATTTTCTCATATACCTTCAACTGTCTTGTTTCTGAATGTTAATTTTTTTTCTTATGGGACCATTTCTAGTATTTCCAAACCTATAAGAACCTTGTAGTAATATCATTTTTCAAATTATGCTGCCACTGAGAATTTTCATATTTACATGTAGAATTTACATCAATCCAGAGAGTAGAAGGAGAGAATATTTGGACAATAGTTAGCTTTTTCATTAGAAAAAGGGTCATCATTTGCAAATCCAGTAGAGAAATTACCATTGCAAGTCCCTCTGTCTCATGAAAGACCGAAAGCCTTCATTTTGCAAAGCTATAAATCTTCCATTTTTAGCACAGAAGAGCTGCAGAGTCATGAAAAGTCTTAAAGCAGCGTGCTGAAAATTACATTTCTTAAGTTACTTTTCTGAAGCAGCCCTAATAAGAGAAATATTTCAAAATCAGATTATTTTTATCTGATGATATGTGTATACATATGTAGATATACATTTCCAAATCTGATTTTAGACTATCAAACCTGAAAATATATATGTAAGTATGTGTATGTATGTGTAAATACATAAACATATGTTTCCCTGTATTTTAAAATTATTATTGGACCAAGACTGAATACTTGAAATACTTGTCAGTGTACTCTCTACTTCTCATCTCTGGACTCATGTCAATTCTACATGCAAGTAAATTCTCATGAGAGTGCTGGGGTTGATTTTAAAGTTCCAAGTTTCTAAAGCTCTTATAAGTTCTATACATTTTTAACATGTAGCATTACAGCATTTGGAAGGCCATTCAAAGTGACATGCATTTGGAGTCTAGTGTTTCTAGGAAAGGCTTATATAGTATCCCAGCATACAACTGCTGTGACTGTATTGCTCCGATGATGGACAGTTAGAACTATAAGGTATGTGGGCTACCTTAAGAGCTCCCCCTTGGTGACTCAACGGTCCTCTGTACTAAGGCCTCTTGTTGAGAGGTCTGCCTGCATAGTTTTGGTGATCCTTTCTAATGAGTGTGAAATTGGTGTCCCCAGTTGAGCTTGTCATCTGCAATCTCAGGAGTTACCTAAACACATATGGGTGCTGTGGTCAGGTCACCATACTAGATGGTACTTGGTAATGTTCAGAGTTGATGCCAATCAGCACTGCAGATGGAAACAATCATGTCTATGATCTTAAGATATTTCAAGCGAGAGGAAGAAATGGTTTTCATTCAAGAAGCAACCCAAAGGGAGGAGGTGGTGGTGGTCTCTCTTTTACTGGCCTATATGTACTGCATGTGACAACTTGTTACCAATCCTAGAGCTCCATTGCCATTCACTCGTCTTTAACCCTGCACTGCAGTGCTGAGCGATTTGGGTACTCACTGGCATCCATGTCTTCTGCACCATCATTCTTCTGTCTCCCAAAGGTCCTTTTCAAGCTTCCCTGTGTTGCTATTGCAGCTTCTCTGTCAGGATGTTTGTTAGCAGTATAGATCCAGACTCTTTTTGAGGAGTATGGGATTCAATCCATAGAACTTGTCACACAGCCTCATCCACTTTCATCTCTAACAGACGGTGGTTACCGGTTATGGCCAGCATCTGACACCACAAGCTTCCTGTCTGGAAAGACCATGTATAGCTTTCCTTTCAATTGCTGGTATGTCCTGCACTCAGGAGTCTGTCAAGAATTTGATTGATCCCTTCAAAAAGTATATTGTGAAAGGGAGTATATGACCTGGTTGCGTGTAGGAGGGAGGACCAGGGTAGATGGCCCAAGAGGTCCCTCCCCTCTACAGGCTGAGATTTTGGTGCCAGTCACATTTAATCATTTTTATAATGGAAGGAGCAAGGGAAAGTTTTATCCTTCAGACTCTGCAGGCAAGAAGTGTGTGTCCCTTCCACAGGTGTTTGGCTGCCGGTGCACATCCTTTAGCATCTTAATTCAAATCAGGACTGGGTTTTCGCGGTGAGTCTCCTGATTGTCCTCACTCACTGTGCTTTGACTTGGGAGCATGCCTTTTCTTTATATGAAATGAGAAGATAACCTCTGGGAGCACACTTAAGTGTGTTGCAGCCACTAACAAAAATTTACTCCAGAAGACCAGACTAGAGCTAGTTTTATTAAGAGACTACCTGAAACATAGAGTGTGAACATTAGATCCTCAGTGCCAGCAGTTTCACCATATATTTCTGTTTCTCTTCCACCACCCTGCCTGCTAGTGTGGGTACAAGCTCACTGTCCTTGCCGTCAGAACCAGGGACTCTTAAAATCCTTTACAATCAGCGGGACTTGTTTTCAGATCCCTCTCCTGACTTGGTGTTGGGCTCAGCATCCCAGAAATGATACAGAAATAAAATCTAATGTCTTAGGTCAGTAGTTTGAATAGTTTGGGAGGGATGGAGGGAACACATATATTCTTCTGCCCAGAACTCATCTTAGTCATAGGCAAAGCAGGTAGTTAGCTAAAGTAGCTGCGTGCCAGGAGCAGCCGAAGCAGCAGATTCCCCAGCTGCTCTCTGCTGTCTGCCTTTATTCACCTTCGTGGCAGAAACTCCACTGTGCCTGCCCCACTCGCAAACCTAGAGCTGCTTCTGCTTCTGGGTTTCTAAATAGTACACTACCAAACAGTCCTGTTCCAATATAATTGTACATATGGGACTAAGTTAACCCTAAATCAAACTAATGATCAGATGAACAAAGGCAAACAGCAAAAAATTCAATCACTGAGGCTGGAATATTTGCCAGATTTGCTCCAAGTATTGCTTATGTCATCTCGGAGTCTACTGCCAGAGCTGTAGCCATTACCCTAATGCTGGGGAACTGGTCCTGACTTAGGTCATCAGGCTTTGTTCCAGGCTTTGCCATATCGATAGAAAAATTCAACATCGAGGGTCAGTTTGTTTTTAATGTCAAATACTGATGGATTTTAAAACCATGATTTAAAATTGACAAGCAGAATATTTGTATTTACACCATTGATTTTAATGTGTGTTGTGTAAGCCAAGCCAAACATTCAGTCTCACTCTTGGAACAGCATTTAGAGCACGTTTTAGTGTGCACTCTGCTTGCAAAGCATTTATTTTAAACTCGAAGTTTCTTTGAGTTGACCAGAAAACCAAACAATCCAGTACATGTGTATTGAGATGATTTATATACCTTAGTCCATATTAAGATTCTTGAATTTTATGGGTTTTATTGTGTCGGAATATTCAATCAAAATGTGTGTCAGGCTGCATTGGACTGGACATTAGTATTCAGTTAAGAGGTATAAAAACATTTTGAAAGAGATTTTTATTAGTTAAACAAAATTATCAGAAATGTGCTCGGTACATGTAAATATTTAGGCTTACATTTTTACAACTATTCATATATTTATATAAACACACGTGGGAGATGCAGGGCTGATCCCTTCAGGCAGAGGAAAGACTGAATCCAGGTCCCCTTTTCCTGTGTGAGCACGCTCACGTGTGTGTATGTCTAAATAAACAGTGAGTCAACCTTTTATACACAAAATATAGTTCTGTTCTCCACAGTTATAGCACGTATACTGTTCTTAAAAGCAGAATGACTTTTCTGAAAATTACAAATATGTTTTTAAATTAAATTTAAAATGGATTATTTCAGAAACAAATCTCTGGCAAGGTTTGGGGGGTTTTTTTCTTTGAATGATTTAATTAAGAGTATAATACAGTTTCCTCACACTTTCCACATAATGAGATCTCATTGTAGTGTATTTTTACTGAGTTCAACAAGCTGCCTAATGTAATGTGTTCTGCTACCTCCACTCCCCTCTGCAGTGCCGCTGGCTGTCCCAATACTACGGGAAGTCGCCCTGCTGCCTGATGGAGGCTATGACATGATTGGGAAGGAGCAAATATTTTCACTAAGGGTTGCTTGTACTTGTTTAGGAAATAATGACGGTGTTTCCAAATGTTTCCAAATAAACTTTCCAAAGCAGTAGTAAAGCGGATAAAATTCTAGGCAGATAAAAGTGAAACAATGTATGTGGAGGGAGGAGCAGGGTCCTGTGATGGGTTCTGAGCTGATTGTTACCATACAGGAACGGCACTTCGGGGGTTACAGAAAATGAAACCTGTAGTAGTGTCAGTTTAATTACACGTAGCAGTCAAGAAGAGTCCTAGAATATGACTTGCAGTATTAGAAAAGGGATAGAGAAGGAAACAGCATGTTGTTATGCTGCTATTCTAATCCGTGATGCATGTGCATCCTGAATAATGGGTGCAGTTCTAGGTTGTCATCTCTTCCTCCTGTGAGCACAGTGGTGCAGCAGAACAGAAGAAGGTCCAGGGAGGTGCAGAAAAAGTGATCAGTGGAACAACTTCTGTATGAGTAACAAGTGGACAAGGACTCCTCACGTTGGAAGGAGGGCTGTGCAATGAAGCATATAAAATCATGAGCAGCATAGAGGACACAAGTGGGGAGGATTTAGGGGGCACCCACTGAATCTAGTGCAGAGCAGGTTCAAAATCAACGGAAGAAACTTATTCTTCCCACAACACAGCTGTGAGACAGCTTGCCTCAGAATAATGTGGATGCCAAAATTTTCATGAATTCAAAAAGTAACCAGACAAATTCACAGAAAATGAGGCTATTAGGTATGAAAAAACCCACATCTCATTTAGAAATTCCAGGAGCCAGAAAACTACTGGAAACAGGCAGAGAATTTTAGGTGAGGCATCAACATATGCCTTCCCTTTTTTTAAGCCCTTCCCTGTGTTTCTACTTCGGATGGTAATGTGGTTCTGTATATATTATTGCATGGAAGGTACTTACGAATTTCAAGTGTATATATTAAACTGAGAGAAAAATATGAAAAGAACAGAAAGGTCTGACTTTACTAAAGATACTGGGCAGCTTATCAGTGGAGAGGTGGAAGTATGGCATTTCATTCAGGAGTAGTAATAAAATTAATAGTATACCCTAAAATCTGTATATAAAATACTGAATGGTAAATTATCAGGTTTCTGCCTTTGCAATATATTTTGCTTAAAATATTTTTAAGACTAGAGCAAAATACTATATTGGTGCAGATTTTCAGTTGAGCTGACAGAGGGTGAATGGTTTCCAAGAGATGATCGTAGGCTGTCAGAGCAGAAATGGATGAACCAAGAATGCACTTCACAGAGCACGGGAGTTGTTCCAGTTTGTGGAATCAAAGGTTTCTTTTCTAGCAGTATTCATGCATAAGCTTTCAAATTTTTTTATTAGAACTTGGAAGAGCTTTTAGAAGTAGTATTTCTAAAAGATGAGAATCCCTCACACCTGTTCTAGATGTCCAGCCTTTTCAGTGTTGAGCTACTGAGTCCACACAACTCAAATGTGTTGGTTACATGTGTCCAGTGCCTTAAAAAATTCAAGGGTGTTTGTGTTAACTCGCAAATTCCTAAAAGTTTATTTTTTCAATGGAAGTAGGTGGGATTTGGGATTAAATATGGAGAGGTATAAAAGAGACAGGTAGTGAGAATATTGGACCAGACTCTACATAAAAGACAGTGACCACTGGCAAGTATTGAAGAAAAGATTGTAACAGATCAGGTTCAAAGCATCTTTCCCTCTGTACGCTTCCAGATCCTGGTAATACATATTAGACATTATGGATTAGTTCTGTTGAAGCCTATCCTCTTTTTAGGGCAGTTCTGTGCTGTTGCCACCTGATCTCAAATTATTCCAATACATATTCCACCACATACTTTTTTTCCTGTTGAGATGAATAAATTCCTATCAGAATTTGAGTGATACGAACTTGATTGGGTCATTCTTCATGTTGGGAATGTAGTCTTTCATGCCAGCTTTTTGAGAAGCTTTCCTTCTATTGCCGCCCAGGTCACTCGCCTTTTTGGGGATTCTCCCATTATAGTATATGCTATGGAAACAGCGAGTCCTATAGTCTTTCATCACCGCAATATTAGTGTTTGCCTTGCATTTCCTGGGCTCATTGGTTTTAAATCAGAGAACTAAAGATTCTTTTAAATACCATGTTTGAATTTGACTAGGCATATGTATCATGGTTTCCTAGCTGTATTCTACCAGCAAAATAATATATTTCTCTGGTTTAGCTCTCTAATTGCTAATTCCATTGGAACATATTTCTTTTTTAATTAGAATTGTGCAACATCGTACATCTTCTCTGCATTTAGGACTGTAAAAATCCAGAAAGCAAAGCTCATTCTCTGCAATTTATTTTAAAGTCATTTACTCTTAGAGCAATGAAAGCTTCAACTACAGATACTCGTTTATTCTTTAAGAATCAGGATACCGTAGCAAGAAAGTGATCAACAGGAAAAGAAGTAATTACGGTTCATTAGATGTATTTTTCATGTATTGTTTTTTAATGAATATTTCATCTTTATTTCAGAAGATACATAGTAATGATATAAAAAATTATTTTCATTGAATAAATATTTCGTCTTCAGTGTCATTTGTAATACATATGTTGAAAACGAGGCCTTCTTTTCTATTCATTTGTGAAAGTAAAGCTGAAATTAATACTGAAACTGTTTAATATAATAACGTACATTTTTACACTAAGGTTACATACTATATGGTAGACAGAATAGGCCCGTCTGTCTGTTATGCATTGTATGTGCTCGTCTGGTGACCTGTTTTCAGAGGCTTACAGCCATGGTTCATGATCTGAGTCAGACAGCTTTTACCATTGAAGATAAGATTCCCTTCAGTGGTCTGCTGCTTCTCCCCTGCTGCTGATGGCCGTCCCTGCTGCTGATGGCCGTCCCTGGAGCGGTGGTGGCCAAGGGTGACGTAACCTCTCTATCCGTCCTTGCTTTTCACAGAGCAGTGTCTCATTGTGGAGACATTAATTGCTGTTTGTGCCAATTTTCTGTGATCCAGGCTGAATTATTTTGTTTAGGTAGTTGCTACTTTTAAATGACATTAACTAAAAGTAAATATTACTGAAGTTTGAAATATTTGTAGTTACTTCATTGGAAAGGTGTAACTGTTCTTCTAAGCGAGGTTTTACATGTGTTTTTTATTTTCTGCTTGGAATATTTGGCCAAATTAGAAGCCCCTTGAAGTCATCATTTATGTATATTCAATTGAATTTCTTTCAGAGGTTGTAAGCGGTAGTCTCTACATACTGGTTTTTGTATAGAGTATATTTCAATCTCTCTGCAAAACGGTTTAATGAAATTTATTCCTCCCAACTTCAGCAGCTACTGTGGTGCTAGGCATCAAGTGAGGCTTGTGATCTTGTTGTCCTCTTCTTTCAGTGGTGGCTATTCAGAGGAAACATCAAGGACACGAGGGGAAAACAGCCAAAATGATGTGCAGATAGGGAAGGTCTAAATTTGGTTCTAGGACTGAACTGGAGAAGGGAGAAGGGGAGGACAGTTACCCGTGGAGTTGGATGCCGGGTGCCGTAGTTGCAGGGTTTCTTTAATGTCTTCACAGAGCTGTAAAACGTGTAGCCAAAATGTGTCTGCAGGAAATGAAGGTAGCAACCTGCTACTACCACCCCTTAGTCTCATAGGGCACCAGGAGCAGATCTCATTGCTAAAGCTAAGCTTTGCAGCCATGCAGGCATCAGTTTGGTACCATGTAATGGGATTTTAATTTTAATTAGCTAAAAGTACAGTAAATTACGGGGTTTGATTGTTTTTTAACCATCGTTTCTATTAAAGAATATTAATACACTCTTTGAAATCAAACACTTGACTTTGAAAGTTGAGCATTCAAAAAAAAGTTGGAAAATGTCAGAATGAACATTGTTCAAACTGTTTTAATTTGTCCCTTGCATGTATGCATAACGATAAGATCTTTAATTATGTGATCACAGAATTTTTTCACAGGAGGAATGGTGCCCAGAAAATGAATCAGGGGTGTTTATTAAAGGAAGCTGTTGCCTCCAGAACCCTTGCCTTAATTGCTGAAAAGCATAGTAATTTACGTAGAGGGCTGCAGGAATCAAAAGCGTGCTCTCTAAGGCATTTGAAAGCTCCACTGAAAGACTGGATTTTATTCTCTCTCTTTCAAGGAGTTTTTATGTAATTCTGGAAGGTCACTTATTTTGGAGGTGATCTCTATGTTTCTAGTTGCTGTGGCATGCAGGCCGAGGTACCTGGGCTCTGAGCACAGCTGCATTTGGAATGAACACAAGTGTGCTTTGAATATATAAAATGCTGTAAAAATGCAAAGTCCTCTGAAAAGTAAGGCCCGAAATGCCTTACACTGACGTGGCAATGCCAGGATTGCTGAAAGAATCCTCTGGTTTTTAAGGAGCGAGTTTCTTCTCTGTAAAATGGAGATACCATCACCCTACTACAGTTCAGTTAATTATATGTTTTGAAGCATTCCTGCTGAATACCATGTAGTGAAATTATATATAATATATAATCATATAATTATATAATATATAGTTATAATATCTTGTATATAAATATATATACTATATAATATCTTATATAATATATGATATATAATATATAATGAGGGATCCCATTTTGGCTAACATCCTGTAACTGGGGCTTTGGGAACACTGCTGGCTGATGGGGATAAAAAGAATGAGCCATCACTTTGCAATCTGAAAAAATGAGGCAGGATCCTACAAATACTCGGTTCACTCCATAAACCTGAGCGTTCCCTGCATCTTTGCCATCACTGCACTGGAAGAGGCAAGGATCCTGTAGAGGGAAAACAGCATGTAATCTCTTAGTTAGAGTTGACTATAGATATATGGATGTTTCCGTCATTTTAAGTGCTCGACTTTCTGCTGCATTTGGTGTGTGGGTTGCCTGGCCATCGCAAATGTGCCGAGCCCTTTTAGATGCAGGTTTGGCAGTTTATTTCCCCCAAAGCTCTTCATAAGAGGAAAACAGGAATGTTAGAGACAGATTTCTTGCTGATTTTATTGCGTTGCCTTGTTGACAAGTGATCTTTGGTGGAAGGAACTGAAATCCCAAAGACAATTTGTTCCTTGCTTTTTAATGGAGAAGGAAGAGTTTTTAAGTTTTGCAGAGTTAGCACATGAGTGAGTGTAGTGAAAATGTATGAAAATATGTCAAGGTAAATAGAGCCATAACGAATAGATTATATTTAAAAAAAAAAAAATACGTGATGAGGAAAAGAAGAGATGTTTTTTCTTCATGAGCGTAATTCTTCAGGACAAACTTTCTGATTATATTTTCCTTTTCCATAAAAACCACTCTAAATCTAAGGGATTCCACTTAATTTTCCAAACTAAACAGGAAATTTATTTTTTAAAAAATCAAGTATTCATTACCTACATTACTGAAATCTGGACTCTTTCCTATAAATTTTGATCCCTGCTCTTACTGATCTCCTCTGCTTGTGGCAAAGGTAAATAAGTTGGTGTTGTATATTAATAGTCCTCTACATCTAAGCATCACAGTAAAACTCAGTTAAGACAACAGGCTAAAATAATTTTTCCACTTCCTCCTGTTTTATATCTGTTCTTCCACTTTTCTTAAAGTTGCATTTACCATTTCTCAGGCAAATACCTTCACAAATCTTTTCTGCTCTGGTGAGGGAATACACGTATGTCTTCTCTTTCACACAATGTTACAGCATCCCTTACAGTACCTATTTTACTTTGCAAAATCAGTTACAGAATATAAAGTGAATATCAATTTATCGATTGAAATGGACCAGATACTAGTATTTAGGCAATTTGCCTAAATTTGTCGTCTTAGAAGAGGTCGAATGACCTGTGACTATGAATAGTGGGGTGTTACTACATTTTTCAAATAACACTATGTGTATAAAATATGGAAACATGGAATGATTGTTTTAAATTCAAAAGGCTCTTTTGTCATGCTTATGCATGTTCTGGATGAGACATTTTTCTCCTGAATTGGAAGGAAATTGTCAGTTCATAGTGTTACTCACTTTCCCTCCTTAAATGCATTTTTAAATGACTAGAATATCTACTTTAAAAAAAAAAAAAAGCTCACTTCAGAAGAGCAGGAGTCTAGTTTGCTATTTATCTACCTTAATAGGCAGGATTTCACATGAAAGATTCAGTCTGGCTTCTCATGTGCTAACAGTGACAGGATGCAGGTATCATAAAGTAGCATGATTATGTGCCTCCCAGGTATAATTCTGATAACCACTGAAGGAGTACTGCAGCCAAGACAAGTCTCGTTAGTTTATTCATCTATCAATTTATTCTTTCTTAAACTGTATTTTGAAGCATTTCATTGAGAAGTTCAAACTTGGCAGTGAAAAAGTAGTACACATATAGATATAGATGTTTAATAGTTTAACTTCAGTGTGAGTAACAAGGCATTTCAACAGACTGTGAAAGTAATTTTTTCTTAATACATAATCCTTACAGTTTAAATTGAAATGGCCGTAACTGATCTTTTGTGCTTACAAATGAAGACTATTTTAATAATAACCTGCTCCCATATGTCAGAAACATACATATTGTCATGTAATCCTCTGTCCACAAGACTCTCGCAATATGTTCTCCAGGCTGAAAAAGTAGAGTTATTACCTTTTCATGGTAGCTGGGGAAAATGTTATGCGAGATTTCCTTTCTAAGTCACCTCTGAGATTTTTCCTTTCGCATTCATCCTGCTGAGTCTTTAGTGTGATCTTTGGGTGTAACTACAAGAGCGTTTTAGCTTGGATCAGGAGCACTTTAGCCCTTCTGAATCAAATCTCCGTATTGTTCCCATTTATTGCTCCTTGATTCACACACCCGGAGCATGGGGGTGGCATTGCTTACAGGAAAGGCCAGCGAGAAGATGGACTGGGTGAGCACAGCTAGCGTGCAAGACTGCAGACAAGGGCTTGCCGCGTAGGACCGGACAAGGGCGACTGAGCCACCCTCTCTGGAGTGTGCTCAGCCTGGGTCTTCAGAAGTGCCACTTGTTTGCCTACAGTTCTGTTCCTTCTATACCCCACTGATTGCTATATACATACAGCCTATCCTCATTATACACGTCTGTCTGTAACAAAATGTTGTTTATCAGTATTAAGTGTTTCAGAGACTATCAACCAGGCCTAATATTCTTAAAGGAAACATAGACTAATGCTGGTTTCCAAATTGGAGTGATCCAGTTGGAAGCCTGATGCTTCAGTGTGGCCCAGAAAGCAACTCTGGAGTTGTCCGCTGCCTTTTTTTGTGCAGCCTGATGCTGGGTGTGCAGAAGTGAGAGGTATTGTGGTTCCTAGCAGTAGTGGAAGCCCAGCAGCTGTCAGATGTCTCCTTGTGTGCTGCCGTTACATGCAAGTTGCTCACAAGCCACGGCCATCCCCATGTGGAAAGAAGAAATAATAATATGACTCCATAGAGATGCCCTATATATAGCATCTAGCCACAGTACTGAAAGCTTTGGACCTCCATGCGGTAAATTAAGAGTATATTGATCGGTATTTTGCTTTTTGTCTGTCCGCAGTCACCAATTATAATAACGTGGTAGAAGCAAACTCAGATTCAGACGATGAAGATAAATTGCATATAGTGGAAGAAGAAAGTGTAACTGATGCAGCAGACTGTGATGCTAGTGTGCCAGAAGATGACTTGCCAACAGACCATACAGCATTACCAGAAAATGGTGAAAGAGAAGGGAGTACAAACAGTTGCTGGGAAGATGAAGGTATGTTCATTTTCACTGATGATGCTATGTAGAGAAAGGTTTCTAAAACAAAGATGCGATAGAACTTTTTTTGGTCACTCTGTTCCTGAAATAATATGTAATATTTGCAATCAAAAAAGAGCTTTTCTAACATATTTATTGTAATATATTTTATGTTCTTTATTTAATATTTGAGGCAGATTTGGAGGTGCATTCATTCCATTGGTATTGTTAAATAGGAGCATCAAATCTGCAGATGCAGCATTCTCAAGGGTGATCAGAGACTAGTTACTTGCTTTTAGTTTTTCCAAGTCTTTTTGCATGGCAGGTCTCTGCCATAGCTCCCAGTAAGGTTCAGGGTTTGCTCAGCTTGGGGAGTAAGCAGTAAGCCAAAAATATGAAACAAAATAATATTCAGATGTAAATTTCTCCCTGTGAGCTGCTTCTGCCTTTTCCCTTGTAAAACATAGCCAGAAAAAATAATTTTTAGATTATTAGTTTTAGAATTGGCTATTTTATAATGAATCTGTATTTTGAAAACACTGGAAGGAGGTAAATGTTGTACATATTATGCAGCAGCTTTAGAAGCTAAAAATTTGAAGCAATCAGGAAATGGACCTTTTTTACTGTGGAATCAGATACTGAGTTTCATAATATCACAGCATGCTTACATTTGAGCCAAATTGGGATAAATGCATAAATTAGTGGAATTTATTGTGGAATTTGGCCATAATCCCCTGAAAGACACAGAATATTTTCTGTCATATCCCTATTTGTGTCTGAACTCCAGCCGCAATTCTTTAGCATCCACCTTGTTAAAACTGGTGGTTTAAGACAAATTGCATGACCTCACATCTAAATAAACGGAAAGCAGTCATATGGTCCCTAACTGCAATCCAGCTGAGAGAGAGCAGCTGAGAGTTCAAAGAATAGCATCAACTCAGCCTGTTTATACATAGCTGCTATTGCCAAGGTATGCTGTGCAGGGAAATTAGTATTTTGGAGCTAAATTATTAGGTAGGTAATTTTCTTAGTTCTCCTATAATATCTTTGCTCTACTGCAGGCTATATCTATCAAGAATTGCAGTTACATAAAAATGAGCTGTGTGTAGACTATTTCTTGAACCCTTCAAGCATAGGCGTAGGAAACCTGAAATAGGGAGTGAAGAAGAGCACTGGCTCACAGAGGTGCTGAGTCAAGACCCTTTGGACCGAAGGTTTCCTGAAGATGTACCTACAGACAGTTATGACACAGCGTCTTGCCTCAGACAACCTTCTGGGGTCTTTCAGAGCCCTAGACATGTGATGGCATCTCTTTTGACTCCTTATTTCAAATGTACCATTTTTAACCTTTTAAAATTTTTTTGCTAAAATGAAGCATTTGAACCAAATTCTACTGTGATTGTAGAATCACAATGTAGGCAATGTTTTCTCTGCCTTGGTCATTGCTGATGAAGACAGGCTTTCATCAGTGTTTAGACAGGCAAAAGATTAAACAATTGCCTTACAGGCTTGCTCAAACTACCATAAATTTCTTCTGTAAAAATCATGTATTCTGAAGCCTCTTTTGTAGCAGTCTGGAGGGGTTTTTATTTGATAGTAAGGTTTTTTTAAATAAATTGTTTGAATTTCTGGCGATGACTACCTGCGAAAAATGAAGGCTGCATTAGGTTCTGTGGAGCTTTGATTTGCTATGGTAAAGTACTATTTACTTTTTTATAGCTTTCCTAGAAGGAAAGGTGTGAGCTGAAAATCATATCATCAGTCTTGGTTGCACATTAGAAATCTGAAGAGACAGGTATTCAATACATGATCTCTCTCATACAGGGAAAGGTACTGGGGTGGGTGTCCATGCAACACTAATACCATTTTCAGGACTGGTGATTATTTTTAGAAAACATACACTACAGCAGTTTTAGTAAGTTGTGTTTCATTGGTAAAGTAGTACTGAAAGTTCCTGGTTTTAGCTGAACATGACAGAATGAGTTTTTTACATATTTATTCTGTTCATGAACGCCCAAGAATAGAAACAACACACGTAACATTTCTTTATCAGATTAGTTTCCTTCCGTTTGCAGTCATTCTAACTGAATTTCTAAAAGACCTTCGGAACAGGTGTTTTAAATATAAGGTGTGTATCTCAAGAGGTTTAACTGAAACAGTCATACGGGTTTGAAAAAGTGAACCACGTGTATCCTGCACAAGTTGTTGTCAGTGTGCCAGCATTCATGTGTGCAATGATTCTGTAATATGATTTTTTTTTGCTTTAGTTTAAAGTAAAACCTACGCTACGATTTAAAAAAAAAAAAAACAAAGGTTAAACTTTTGACTTATTATATTAATACACTTAAAAATATTATTATGTATTATAAGTATTTAGCAAATCTAGAGATCTCAGACCTGGAATGAATATATTTTTGAAAAATTGAAAATTTTAAAAAATTGTCCAGACCTTGAAGTAACTTCTAAAAATTAAGGAAGTTTTGTTTTATATTTAAGCTCTTCCTGGAACTCAAAAATTCCTTTCACTCATAAAATTTTAGGCTGAGCCTGTGTGCTGTAGGATGGATTATGTTCTTTCAGTGTGGTGGGTTGCTGAGGAAGGTTGCTGCACTATTTTGTATTAATTTCATTTGGGAGGAAGGCTAAAAAAGTGTAGCATCTTTTTTATCAAGTTTTTACTTACAGAAGCAACCAACCAGGCAATACTGCAAGCTGTAAATAGTGCTTGCTACATGCATATCAGAAAATGAGCTCTAAAGAGTTAAAATTAGAAACTCTTCTGATGGGCTTTGGAATTTATTCCCTTCTCTGAAGATAAGACCGCAGTGGAAATTTCAGTGAAGTTTGTCTTTCTACCTACAACCAAAATTTCCATTTTGTTAGTGGTTTAAATTTGATCAGTTATCTTAACCATGCAGAGAGCTTTACAGTCAGCCTATGCACAGTGATTGTGTCATGCATGTTCGCTGCTAATAGACACTGTTGCCTGTGATCTGAAAATCATTAGCATTTAACCCTAGGAAGTCCCACTGTACCTCTAAGCAGCTGCTCATAAGCAATGATGAGATACAGAAGTCCAAGAACATGTTCTACAATTATCTGGTATGTCCAGATGTAATGCCAAGATGGATATTCATGCCCTAGATGCTATTCGTGGAGACCTGTATTTAAGCGGTCATTCAGCAGGTAGCTCAAATTTCTTCTGGAATTCAAAGCTGTGACTTCTACTTGGTGGAACAGTGTCTTAAGATCTGTTCCCCCATCATCACATCCCTTTCTGTTGCTCCCCAGCAGCTGTATTTGCAGCATGGTAACTGGGCTTCTGAGGACACAATTGCAAAGTTGCCTTCCTATGTGGACCATAAATAGCTATAAAGATGGAGCTCTACTTAACATTTTTCAAATCATTAATTATTCCTACAGCATGAAGGAAGATCACTCCCTGTGGAAAAGGGCTCCTCCCTGTCTTATACCGCACTTTTAGGTATTGGGAAGAGACAGTACCAAACAGAAGTTATGATTATTAGAATTGAGAGGTTTTTTAACTTCACTAGATCAATCTATAACGCCATAAATTCTTTGACATTCCCTTGGGAAGCATAGCTTTTATTTGTACTGAAGCCAGTGGAATTTGCTAGAGACACTATAATTTAAATTTCTATGAGTAATAACTAAGTGATATTCCCCCTCTTCCAAAGAGCCTATTTCTTAATGGAGAAAAATCACAAACCCTTTTTAAAGAAAAATAGTGGGTTTGCATCATGATTGTTTTTAAGAAATTAAATTTGGGATTTAAATTTGCATTGCATGCAGTCATCCATCTTACAAATTCTGAACCAAGTCTGTGGTTTCATGACCAAAAATGTAATTAGTTCACAATCCAGTATTGACCAACAAAATACAGATTTAAGAGTTACAGTTTCCTTTTAAGCATAGTTCTTTTTTGTGACTATCTGCAGGTATTTTGGGTGTGGGGGATTTTATCAAAGCAGACAGAATTAACAGTCTTTTTTCTTTGAGGAGGCTGGTATTATCTGAGAACTTAAATTCTCCTAGAATTTATCTTCTTCCATATAAAGGAGAAATTGTCTTCTCCTGTAATTAAAAAGCTGGAATGTTCTGAGGTTTTGACTAGCCAAACCAAAGAATTTTTCCCTGCACTGAAGTAGAGTGAAGTAAGCTAAATAAAAGTGTAACAGTTGCCATTTCAGATCATAGCAGTTGTGTAATCTAACCTTCTGTATCATATAAGTCTTTTTCTGCAGTGTAGCTCTGAAGCATCTAAGGTTTCCGTCATAAAACTATGAAATAATGCTTTAATTTCACATATATTAGCATGGTATACTACTGATAAAGGAGCAAAACAACCAACATAGCTTTCCTGTGCACTCCTGCCATAAGCCGGGTACTGAGAGAAATGGGAGCAGTGGCCTTTCCAGTAGGAACTTGCCAGTCCAGGCCACCCAACAAACATAAATTAGGAACAACTTGGGCCGTTTATGGATTTGAACCAACAACCTGTAGTGAGTTAAAACTTCCATGCTTCATCCTTGAATGCGGCAGCTCAGCAGGAGCTGGTGGAGCTTCGGGGGCAGGTAGGCTCCACAGCCTTAGTTCTACAGACGTCTGGTACTTGCAAACTCGTTCTGAATATTGGAATTGATATGTGAAACATTTTTGTAGTGCACATTTGATCTGAAGTGGGGAGCGTGTGTTTAAAATCCTTGTTTGTTTAAGCAATCGCAGCCTATGAGTGGTTTCTAGGTGATTTACAAGGAAGAGAATGCATTAGGTAGCTGTTTGCAGACATTACCAGCAAATTATCAATCATTTCCAAAAACTGCTAATTGGAGAAAATAATGTAAATGTATTTGTTTTATGATACTCTGGTTTCCAGAAATAATATTCCAGTGTATCGGATAGCTGCATTTGTAGGTAGGGTTATTTCAGTAGCTGACTATATATTTGCTGGAAAAACACACTGTCCCTGTCTTTACCTCTCTTCAAATAATGTTTAGTGTTTAGTATTGCTTCCTTTTAAAATTTCATTCCTTTAACCATAGAATATCTTTGTGATTCAACTGATTACACACTGCTGAAATAATGTGCAATCCATATTTTGGAAAGAACATTGTGTTCAAATGCAGTTCTAAACAATACAGAAATGGAAAAAACTGCTGAAGAAATAACTCAAATATATTAAGTCGTTGGGGGTGTGTGTGGCTTTTTTTTGTTGTTTTGGGTTTTTTAAAAATATTCATTCTTCTTTTTGTGAAATGTACTATTTCAGCTGGAAAAGAAACAAAGGAAATCCTGGGGCCTGAAGCTCAGACAGATGAAGTTGGATGTACAGGTATTTCTTTGTTAGTCTGAGTCCCTTATTCATAAAGTGCTATTGAATGTTGGCTAGGTGAGTATCCTTCTGAAATCTTTGAAATTCTCCCACCTCTGTAAACTGCTTTGCTCTTCTATGCTAGAGGTCTTAAATTGTAAACAGTGTTTTAGCTGAGGAAGAATAGTTGGGGCTCCTTTCGGATGTCCTGGGTCCGGAGGTGTAGCTGACCAGTGACACAGAGCAGTCCTCTTGTGCGAGGGCTGACCGCAGCGCCACTGCAGCACCGCGTCTCCTAAGAGCAAAACAAGGACTAGCGTGGATCTTACGCATAGTTGTATAGAATACAAGTACAGGTCAATAGATAGTGTTTTAAACTAATAAGGAATACACCAAAATAAACTTAAGCTAATACTGTATCTTATTATCAACTCCTCTGTACTGATTATACAGAAGGCAAAATAAAATAGGTACTTCAGTTTCAGAGCCAAACACAAACAGATGTTTTGTTATTTTGTTATTTCTCTGGTTGACAAAAAATATAACATATAGCCCATCCAGCTTTTAAAAAGATTTTTATACTTTTTTTTTTTTTTTTTAATGCCCTTAACACTAAATAGTTAGATATTATCAGGGTAAACCTTATTTAAAAAAACCAAAAACCTAAACATTGATATGTTTAAAATTCACATTCACACATTCTTTTTAGTTACTATAAAGTCAGATCTCTCCAAACAAGTATGAACAACTACATTATGTATTGCATTACAGTCTATGTGTGAGAGACTGCCTCATGTCATAAAAAGATGGCGTCGAATTGTAAATTGAGTATTTGACTTCACACTGACAGATGAATCGTAAAACTGCTTCTTCCTATTAAAAATATACCTCACATTATTAATAGTGCAGGAGATCTGTCATGATTTAGTGTGCTGCAGGCAGAGCTCTCACAAAATGTTCCACCATGGTAAAAGTAAACTCTATGAACAATGCAAATACTTCATAGCAAATATTTATTGTACAAACATTAAGTAAAATATTTAATTTATTATTTGTTAACTTTGAAATACAGTTGTTCATTGATTGTTCTCTTAAGTTTTAAACTGGAAAATGTTGAAGGATGTTAACTAGATCTGAAACCTTTTTGATGGCCATTTCCAACACCAGAGAACAAGCCACTCAAAGTCCAAGTGTGCTGCATTTCAGCCAGCCAACTTGTTATTCAGAGTGTAAATATCTTCTGGGCTTGTGCTAGTGAACACATCTTAAATAACATTAAAAATTATGTCTTGAAGGCAACAAATTTACTGTTGCAAACGTTGGAGTCAAGACAATAAGCTGGCCTTCAAGCTACAAGGGCTAAATCATAATTAATGTTGCATTTAAGATTTTTAGGGAAGTTGAGGGGAACAGCTAAATCTAAAATGATAAAAATGCACTGAGTTGAAGAGGCAAACTGTGTTTTTAGTCAAATTCTAAAATGTCATTATGTCACTGGTTCTCCGTTTTAAAACTTGGCATATTCCTGCATCTTGAAGGGCTTGACCTATGCTAGTATTTGTAAAGAGTTTTGAAGGCCTTGGATAGAGGGTGATTTGGCAATGTGAATTACTGAATCTCACTTATGTTCTTTTTAAACTCTTCATTTCATATCTTGTGCCTTGGTTTTCACTCTTAGTAAAAGAAGATGAATGTGATTCTGATGCAGAAAATGAACAAAACCATGACCCTAATGTTGAAGAATTCCTTCAACAAGAAGATACAGCTGTTATCTACCCTGAAGCACCTGAGGAGGACCAGAGACAAGGCACGCCAGAAGCTAGTGGTCAGGATGAAAATGGTAAATATGCCACCAATTCAGTTCTTATGAAACAAATTGTACTAACTACTTGACCAAAAGTTCTGTTGTATTTTAGAAGACAGCAATGCATACACGTGTAACTTTGCGGAAAAATAAAAATTATCTTAGTTAAATAATTATAAGAGGACGGGATCATCATGCAAAAAACATTACTACTTGACTTTGTGAAACAAGACATGCACTGGGGTTCAGTTGTGTGGGTACCTAAATGATAACCTCCAGTAACTGGAAATAAAAATTCAAGCTTTCATAAATCCATTCAGTAGCATTATATGAAAGAACAGAACAAACATTTATTAAATATAAAGGGAGTGAAGCAAGATAGTGTGGTTTTATGTAAGAATAACTTAGGAGGAGTTATAACATGTTTCTTTTCTTTTTATATTTCTAAAAAAAAAGCCCAACAGGATCTATTAGACAGGAGTTCTTTTATTAGTTAGCTAGTCTATGATGGGCTTTTTTTTTTTTTCCTGAAGAGATAGTAATGGAGAAGAAAGAAGCATTGTTTATACAAAAATGTTTATGTGAAAAAATAATGATCTGTTGTTATTTTTAAGTAGATGTTTCTCTAAGGAAGTTTCATGCTTAAGATGTTCTTCTGAGTGAGATAAGAAGTCATACTTTGTTCATTTCTTCATCATGAAACGTTGAAGGCATCTTCATCATGAAATATTTGAAGGCAAAACCTGTTCAGATTGGTTTTGCATTCTGCACTGCTTTCTGAAGTGTTCAGCTTTCATAGCCTGTGACAACTGCGGTTTCAACCAGATTGTGTTCCTTTATTGGAGTATTTAAGATTTTTCAAAAGAAAGTAACAACTTACATAAAGGATTAGGAATTGTGTTCCAGTCATTTAAAAAAATGTACATAATTGAACAAAAAATGTCACTGTAGCTGCATTACTGTACTGGAGTCTAAGGGAGAGCAGTGAAAGGGGTAATGCTAACAATTTTGTTCTGGTCTTCCAGAGATTTTTATGTTATTAGAGACTTTAGCAAAAAAATAAGTAAATTAAAATATTTGAGAAATTTAAACTGTGTACATGCCTATCTATATACAGAAATAGGACCTGAATTACTAATGTTTTGTGGTTTACTTTAGAAGTTTTGCAAAATTCAAGTAAGATATATGCTCAACAGTAGCATCTTAAAAATTACAATTTAATTAATTTAAGATTATAATCTGTGGTTGCAGTGGCACAGTTTGTCAAATTAGTTTTACAGCCTTGCAGTATGATTTCCGTGTAATCATTAAAAATACACATTTGTATTAATAATTTAAATTGGACCTATCCCAGTAAGTTCACAGGGAAGTATTCTGAAAATCACCATGCTGAACAATAATGTTCAGTTTTTTAATCATTTGGAACAGAAAATGTCAAAAAAGTAGTGATATTTGCTAAAGATATATGCTTCCAAACTGGGGGGCTGGACAAGAGAAGTGACAGAGAATTAGAGTCTTTAGTGGCTTTGGGAAACCATTGCCATTTCACCATTTGTTCCAATGGAAGCAGAATTTAAGTTAATGTGCTTCTGACATTTCCACTGAGTTGTATTTGTGCTGAAATGGAGTATTTGTTATGTCAGGTGAACTGAATTGTAGATGGGAAAAACGAGAATTGAAGGGAAGCATACTGTGTCTACAGATGTGGGGATGGGTTCATTTTTGGACAACCCAGCTAATCCAGGAAAAGCAGAAAGGGGTAGAACAACACAAAACCCAGTGCAATACGAGTGTTACCTTGTCTGTTACCACAACAAGGGTAAAAGAACCTATATGACATAGAAGGTGCTGGTTTTTAGTAATAGTGAAAACTGGTCTGACTATTCCACTGTTGCAAGAACAATGGCATGTTCAGTAAAAATAAAGTCAGTAAATTCCACAGAAACAGAATGAATTGCTACTTTATAGAGCATATAATCAATCTGTGGTGATAACTGCTGGAAGAGGTCATGAAGATAAATAATTCAGAAGTACTTTCTAAAGTACTGGTTAATTTTATGAGTATTAATAATGCTTATATTTCTGCAACTTAAAATGACAATGTGTAGAAATTTGACCTTTGTGCTTCAGAGCATAAAATGATAATCAGTAAAGACCTTCCACCTTCCTCTCCTGCTCTCACTCAGCACAGTGGGTAGGTGCACCCTTGCAAAATTTGCTTCCCATTTCCCCTGAAGCATGGAAGAGTAGCATGGTCATTGGAGGATACCACACTTTATAAATTGATAGTTTGATCAAATACAGCAAACCCTACATTTATTTAAACACACTTTTATCAATCTATAAAGAAAGATTTTTTTCAATCCTTTAAAAAAATTAATTTTTCAAGCATAGAATAAGTTACTATAGATGGGGGATAAATATATGCTGATAAGAAGAGATGGAGTTAAACTTCATAAATGGTGACTTCTCAGAAATAGACTTGTGAAATTAATATTCAGCTTCAGTCTGCTAACAGGTACATATCTGTGTATAAGAATTATAAACCACGTTTCTAGTCTTTTTTTTTTTTTTTCAGTTCTCTTTTCACTTACGATTCTGTGTTAGGTAAAGAGGAAGAAAAAATTATTTTCTGAAGCTTGCAAATATATATTCCTTAGGAACTGAAAACAGGATCACCATTAAATGTTTCAGTGATAGGCTTAAATTAATTTGTAAACAAGATTTCAGGATTGCCTGTGATTGAACTAACCAGATCTACAAAGATTACTAGATCTTAAACCATGTTTCACAATTTTCAGACCACTTTTTAATCAGAAATACACATGTAGAAGCTCTAGTGCTGTATTGGGAAGTCCAACAGATTTGCTGTGAGAGGTGTGGTTTTGGGTAATCATATTGTGCTGACTCTCTCCAGTGTACACTGGGGCAACCATGCCATACTGTAGTTGGTAACATAATACCTGTGGAAAAAAAATAAATTATCATTATTCCTTTTCTAAAACAGATGGAGCTTCTAGCAGCTACATGTTTTCTTACAGTCATATATGTAAATGTAAAGCATATTTGTTGATGTTAATAAGTTTGGAGCTTACATTTATTTAAATATGGTGTATTGTCTCATCTGTGTAGGAACGCCCGATGCATTTTCCCAGCTGCTTACTTGCCCATATTGTGATCGAGGGTACAAGCGTTTTACCTCTCTGAAGGAACACATTAAATATCGCCATGAAAAAAATGAAGATAACTTTAGTTGCTCCTTGTGCAGTTACACATTTGCGTACAGAACGCAGCTTGACCGCCACATGACTTCACACAAATCAGGAAGAGATCAAGTAAGTGGCATTTGAATTAAGGATTTCTCATCCTCTGTAACAACGCTGTGATTTGTTATGTGAGCAAAAACGTACAGGGCAAGTAAGCTGTTCATATCAGGTTATCTACACGCTGAAGTCACAATCCTGGAGCACACACTTAAACTTGCTGCCTTTTCTGTAGCTGTCAAAGGATGAGATCTGAATTCCTGTACTTTTATTCATCTAGGCAGTATGGTTGGGTTTGAATTTTAGTTTTCAGAAGTGCTTTATTGCATTTATAGATAATTAGGTTTTTCCTATTCATTGTCTAACATCACATAAGAATTGTGACTCAAATCTAATCTCAAATCTTTAGTGAAACACCTACATTTTTCTTTCATAAATCCTGTTTGGCTAATTCAAAATTTACAGTACCCATTTTAGCCCTGAAGAAAAAAACCATTGTGTTGATTCATTTGCTTGAACTATGAGGTAGTTTCAGTACTAAATGAAGCAATAAAATGGGCTTAAGATATTCTGAGCTTGTTTTCTGTGGTTCATGGGCTGACCTGAGAGCATGGTTCCTTGAAATGCCTTCCATGAGTTAGCCATCTCGTCACTATGGAAGGTCCTGAGATTCTGTTCCCCTCTCTCCCTTTTTCTTTTCTTCTTTTATACCCACGATTTCCTACCATCCATCCCCAATTACATGCTTCCATAGCTTATCAGAGGCACCCTGAGGCTCAGGAACCAACTGAAGCTCACTGAAATGGTCAGGAATTACCCAAGGGAAAAAGATACAGATTTTCCACCGCCAAGTTTTAGAGGGAGGCTTGGAGATGTTCTCTTCTGAGGGCACACTAAAAAGATTGGTACTCTCCAGAGAGGAGACAGGAGAGAAACATCACAGAAAGATGCAAAACAGTGTATAGTGAAAGAATGTGAAGGGAAAGGTGCTTTGATATTTCTTGCAGCTCCAAACCAACAGAACTTTCATTAAGCTGAAAGGCTGTAACACAGAGTAAAGGAAACACTTTTTTACACATTGCATATTAACCTCTGTTCTACAAAGTATCACTAAGTCCAAGAATTTAACAGGCTTAAAATATTATTATACATTTTTATACCTGAGTGTTTACATTTCATGGGTAAATTAAATAGGAAAAATTGTTACAAGAAGTATTGGCCATCCTGCTGCAGGGATTATACTGTCTCACAGGGTTTGGAATATCTATCTCACCAGTGTATTCTGACACGGCAGTTCTTGTTTGTTCAAGTATATTTTCCATTAGCAATTAATTTCTGTCTTGCTCTCTTATTGGCTTGGCTTCCACTTTAAAGTTACTATCGTCTTATATACATCTTATATTTCTAACTCTAAAATCTGTGAATGCTTTTTGTATAATGCTTTTTTGCGAGCTGCATTTATTTTCAATTTTTCCAGCTAGAAGCCTAAGAGCAGAAGAATAAAGTAGTTGAAAGGGCTAAAAGCCTTTCCCATCTTTGCATGAAGTTTGAATGAACGGAGAAAAAATACCAAGCAAGTAAACAATCTCAGAAGAATTGCTACAAGGGAAACTTAAATTGTATTCCTGCAGATATATTTTAATGGGCTTATACTTTTGAAGGCACAGTTGTATTTGACAAGTGTTGTTGCTATGAAGTATCTGGAACTCACTGTAACACCCGTTTAGGTGTGGTTTTTCTCTAGAGCCATAGCCAGAATCAAAACTACAATAGTTTAGATATTTGGTAAATTTGAAATGTGTATTTGTTTATGTTACTATCACAAAGTTATCATGTCTTCAAAATTGGCTTCATGTGCATGTAAATGTTTACATCATTTGTGTAATGGAAGATTAAATTTTTTTCAAAGTAAAGTATAGACCTTCTGGCTGTGGATCTTAAACAGCTGCATCTTCAAAATTTAATGCCTTATTCATAGAATTATAGAATGGTTTGGGTTGGAAGGGACCTTAAAGATCATCTAGTTCCAACCCCCCTGCCATGGGCAGGGACACCTTCCACTAGACCAGGTTGCTCAAAGCCCCATCCAACCTGGCCTTGAACACTTCCAGGGATGGGACATCCACAACTTGTCTGGGCAACCTGTTCCAGTGCCTCACCACCCTCATTGGGAAGAATTTCTTCCTTATATCTAATCTAAATCTACCCTCTTTCAGTTTAAAGCCATTACCCCTTGACCTATCACTACATGCCCTTGTAAAAAGTCCCTCTCCAGCTTTCTTGTAGGCCCCATTCAGGTACTGGAAGGCTGTTAGAAGATCTCCCTGGAGCCTTCTCTTCTCCAGGCTGAGCAACCCCAATTCTCTCAGCCTGTCTTCACAGGAGACGTGCTCCATCCCTCTGATCATGTTTGTGGCCCTCCTCTGGACTCGCTTCCACAGGTCCATGTCGTCATTATGTTGGGGGCCCCAGAGCTGAACGCAGTGCTCCAGATGGGGTCTCATGAGAGCAAAGTGGAGGGGCAGAATCATCTCCCTTGACCTGTTGGTCACGCTTCTTTTGATGCAGCCCAGGATACGGTTGGCTTTCTGGGCTGCAAGCACGCATTGCCACATCATGTTGAGTTTCTCATTAACCAACACCCCCAAGTCCTTCTCCTCAGGGCTGCTCTCAATCCATTCTCCACCCAGCCTGTATTTGTGCTTGATATTGCCCCAACCCATGTGCAGGACCTTGCACTTGGCCTTGTTGAACTTCATGAGGTTCGCACAAGCCCAGCTCTGAAGCCAGTAAAGGTCCCTCTGGATGGCATCCCACTGTCCATGTCACTGACAAAGACGTTAAACAGCGCCGGTCCCAATACCGACCCCTGAGGAATGACCCTTGTTACTGTCTCCACTTGGACATTGAGCCGTTGACCGCAAGTCTCTGAGTGCAACCATCCAGCCAGTTCCTTATCCACTGAGTGGTCCATCCATCAAATCCATGTCTCTCCAATTTAAAGGCAAGGATGTCGTGTGGGACAGTGTCAAATGCTTTGCACAAGTCTAGGTAGATGACGTCAGTTGCTCTTCCCTTATCCACCAATGCTGTAACCCCGTCGTAGAAGGCCACCAAATTTGTCAGGCACAGTTTGCCCTTAGTGAAGCCATGTTGGCTGTCACTGGTCATGTCTTTATTTTCTATGTGCCTTAGGATAGTTTCCAGGAGGATCTGCTCCATGATCTTGCTGGCCACAGACGTGAGACTGACTGGCCTGTAGCTCCCTGGGTCTTCCTTTTTTCCCTTTTTAAAAATGGGGGTTATGTTTCCCCTTTTCCAGTCAGTGGGAACTTCATCGGACTGCCACGACTTCTCAAATATGATGGATAGTGGCTTAGCAACTTCATCCGCTAGTTCCCTCAGGACCCATGGATGCATCTCATCAGGTCCCATGGACTTGTGCACCTTCAGGTTCCTTAGATGGTCTCAAACCTGATCATCTCCTACAGTGGGTGGCTCTTCATTCTCCCAGTACCTGCCTTTGCCTTCAGCGACTTGGGTGGTGTGGCTTGAGCATTTGCCAGTGAAGACTGAGGCGAAAAAGTCATTGAGTACCTCAGCCTTCTCCATATCCCAGGTAACCAGGTCTCCCATTTCCTTCCGGAGAGGGCCCACATTTTCCCTCCTCTTCCTTTTATCACTGACGTGCCTATAGAAGCTTTCCTTGTTGCCCTTGACATCACTGGCCAGATTTAGTTCTTTCAGGGCTTTAGCTTTCCTAACCTGATCCCTGGCTGCTCGAACAGTTTCTCTGTATTCCTTTCAGGCTACCTGTCCTTGCTTCCACCCTCTGTAGGTTTCCTTTTTGTGTTTGAGTTTGTCCAGGAGCTCCTTGTTCATCCATGCAGGGCTCCTGGCGTTTGTGCCTGACTTCCTCTTTGTTGGGATGCATGGCTCCTGAGCTTGGAGGAGGTGATCCTTGAATATTAACCAGCTTTCTTGGGCCCCTCTTCCCTCCAGGGCTTTATCCCACGGTACTCTACCAAGCAGATCCCTGAAGAGGCCAAAGTCTGCTCTCCTGAAGTCCAGGGTAGTGAGCTTGCTGTGCGCGCTTCTTTGTGCCCTAAGGATCTTGAACGCCACCATTGCACGGTCAGTGCAGTCAAGGCTGCCCTTGAGCTTCACATTCCCCACCAGCCCCTCCTTGTTGGTGAGAACAAGGTCCAGCATAGCACCTCTCCTCATTGGCTTCTCTATCACTTGGAGAAGAAAGTTATCATCATCACATTCCAGGAACCTCCTGGATTGTTTATGCCCTGCTGTGTTGTCCCTCCAACAGGTATCGGGGTGGTTTAAGTCCCCCATGAGGACCAGGACTTGTGAACATGAGGCTGCTCCTATCTGCCTATAGAGGGCCTCATCTGCTCGGGCTTCCTGGTTAGGTGGCCTGTAGCAGACCCCCACCGTAATGTCACCTGTTCCTGCTCTCCCTTTAATCCTGACCCATAAGGTCTCGGTCAGCTCCTCATCCATCCCCAGGCAGAGCTCCATGCCCTCCAGCTGGTCATTGACATAGAGGGCAACACCCCCTCCTTGTCTCCCCTGCCTGTCTTTCCTAAAGAGCCTGTATTCTTCTGTTCCAACACCTCAGTCATAGGAGCCATCCCACCACATCTCCATGATGCCAGTAAGATCGTAGCCCTGCAGCCGTGCGCATGTCTGTAACTCCTCTTGTTTATTTCCCATGCTACATGCGTTTGCGTAGAGGCATTTAAGTTGGGCCCCTCATGAAGCTGACTTACTGGCTGGAGTGGCTGGAATTCCTTTGTGCTGCTCTTCAGGTGCTCCCCTGCTGACCTGTGATCCTTCTCCAGGCTCTGGGCATCTATTGCTGGCACTGGTATTAAACTGGTAGGCGTGGGATGGATTGAAGTTCCCCTCCCCCAGCAACTTTAAAGTTTTTTATTCTTAAAGGACTTCACTTGGAAGTAGATTATTTGGAGAACTTTGTTAGCTGGTTAATGTCCATCATGTGACAATTTTGTAATTGTTCTGTACAAGGAAGCAATGAGCAAAGAGAATTTCTAGTGTAGCGAAGGCAGTGGAAGAGGCATGTGCACACTGTGCCTCCCTCTGAGGAAGGGGGAAATACACCAAACTGCGGCTACTTCTGCTCCAGCAGAGAGCTGAGCACCATCCTGCACCTTCTCCTTCACCCCTCCCTCTCCCCCGTCCCCAGCGTCCCCCACAGCTCCCCTGGCTGCTCCTACACCACTTAATGCTTGGTAGGAGGCAATGCTGCATATGTACCATCTGCTTTCACATGTGAAGCACCAAAAAATATGTTGAAGTATGAATAAGTGCTTCTCATAGTTGTTTTATTTTCTTCTCAACAATCTACAAAGCACCCATAGCTAGTCTGTTAAAATTTCATATTGCCATGGACACCACTGAGAAATGGCAGTTCTTGGAAGACCGTGGTCAAACCAGCTGTGAAAAAACACTGAAGTACCTGTAATTCCTGTTCTCCAAATAACTTCTGAGGATTCCCATTAATTAGTTTCAGTTCTCTGGTACGAAAAGAGTGGACGTTAGTCCTAAGCACAGTAAATATTTGATGCAGGGATGTATTAGTGGCTAGTTACAGACCTTAATGCTGATGTCTCTTCTTTCAGGCCTTAAAGGAATGCAGCGGAGTATTCGTTGAATGCTGTGGTTAATTCATTAATGGGAAGAAAATAGCAGTTATCTACAGTGTATTAAAAATATATATAACGTACCAGAGGCACAAAAAAATGTGGATTTGACAGTACTGAAAGGGGGAAAACCATTTGAATCTGAGAAAATGAAGGTGAAAGAGTATCAAAGATGGTACTTTAGAGAAGAGTCCTGATTTCTCAGTTAGTTTTAAAGAAGATCCTGGAGAGTAACCCTGAGGATGTCGCAGATTTAAAAAAAAAAAAAAGTATAGGAGAGACAGTAAGAAAGCTGAATAAAGAATTACAGATATAAGGAGGTAAGGCAAAATAGGTGGAAACACTGCCTAGCAGAACATTCAAGGCAGCTTATAGCTATGACCAGGAAAACTCATTAAAAATTCGATAAGAGAAATGTGGGCTTCCATACCTTGGAAGCAGAACATTTCTGACAGATTGAATACATGCACTAATACTTAGTATGAATATTTATGTAGTCCAGCATCTGCAGTAGGTGTGTATGCGCTGAGATTCTTTAACATATATAATCTCAAGTCAAACAGTAGTAACTGATTCTCTGCAGGCTTAAGTAAATCCTGACATGGTCCTCTAGACTCAATGAAGTTGGATCATTAAAGTGAAATGCAGCGAGTCAGGCACAACCATCTAGAACATCATCTTCAAGGGACTTAGTTAAACAAAGCTGAAAAGCCGTGTGAACTAGCAAAAGACAGCTGACAAACCCGGGAATAAGGGTCAAATGCTAATCAGGATAAGTTAGAGTGGACACCTCACTGCAGAGCCTGGGAGGAGGTGAGAAGGAGCCCACCCTGAGGAGGGTGGGAGCAGTATCTGCGGAGAGGTGAAAACTGCAGCTTAACCAAATGCTTATCCCAAGGGAGCTGTTGAATTAGAGTACTTGGAAGCAATTTAGATTATCTTGTTTCAATTTGTCTTCTGTTAGCATCTGTATCGTATAAAGGAGGACAGTGTGTAGAATGGGGAGGGTTGATAATTTGGACAGCATATCTCATAGCAGAGTGCTCAGACATTCATCCAGTAAACTGCACGGCTGCATAAATCAGAACAGGAACATCATCCTGCCTTTTTATTTATCCCCGCTTCTCCAGCGCCGATCTCGGCCCCCAGCTGCCATGTCTGCACTCGGGGAATAGCCTGAGCGCTCAGTGAGCGTGTGCTCCCAGCACTGCTGACCACAAGTAGACCAGAATTAGGTGTAGGAGCTCCCCACCACGGCTTCACACCAGAGGAAACTAATGCACGCCAGCTGATCCGTGGTAGCTGCCTGTAAGCAGGCTGTTTCTCCACAGTACATGAATAGCTCTATTAATGAGTTTATGAAAATACTTCCCCTGGTTACCAAAAATCTGCAGCTGCATCCAAATGGTGGTAGAGTATCTTTTTGCGAAGTGAGCTGTACTTAAAAAGGAGCTGCTGCTTTTTTAAATAAACAATTTGTTTGAACAGAGAAATTTCTAATTCCTCCATTTCATGTTGGTAATTAGGCTGCTCCAACTTCTAAAATGTATGTAATTTTTGTTTTTAAAAACACACAGTTTGTAATAACATTATGTATCTTGCATATACATATCACATATATACTACATATATTTACATGTCTTTCTTAGCTTTTGGGTTTTTTAAACTAGTATAACAATAAAGATAAATTAAAAATAATTTGGAGCTTAATAATAAATGCTCTCACAAGGCAAATGTAATAAAAATAACCCAGAGCTTCAGTGCAAATAATGAAGAGCTTTGATGTTGTGTACTTGGGAAATCCCTCAATATTGTTATTTATTTTAATATAGTTTTTTGCATTTATTTTGAGAATTAATTGTGACTGAGAGTGCCTTTGTTGTCACTGAGCCATCTTCTCTTGAGCAATCCTGTGGCATCATTACATAGAGGAATCCAAGGCCAACAGTAAGCGCTGGAAGCATGTAAATGGAAAAATCAAGTCAACTGATTAAACTTTAAAGAGGCTTTTATATGCTTTAATGTTTGTCTATCCTGCGTGACATATTCTGTGGGTGGTGGGCTTAGGGTTTTTCTTGGTTTTTTTTGCTTTCACAAGTAGAATTAGCATGCATCCTGGAACTTCTTACTCACATAACATGTCAGTGCAAGCTTCATCTGAAGTTAGGAGAAGGGACAAATATATTTTGGGTTTGGTTTTATTTTTCTTTTTACTGTACCAGATTTATTCAGAAGATAAACATAGCTCAGTTTTAAGCTGACTTCTAATTTGTTTCTTTTTCATGCATAACGCATACCACCTTCAGTCTCTTAAAATTATGATTGATTCTTTTCAGTTTTGTATTGCATTTTCTCTGTCACAATGTGAAAATACAAGATGTTTTTTGCTGTCCCATGCAATAATTACGAATTGTTTCTTACAGAGACATGTGACGCAGTCCAGTGGTAATCGAAAATTCAAGTGCACTGAATGTGGAAAAGCTTTTAAATATAAACATCACCTAAAGGAGCACCTACGAATCCACAGTGGTAAATAAACCAAGCATTGAATTATGTACCAATGTTGCCATTTCTACTCTTTATAACTTTGATGTGATATCAGTCTTGTAAGTCTAAGTTTAAAATACTAGTGTTATCCTTTTTCTTCCTCTGAGACTCTGTAAGCACCGACTGCAGCCTTCAGCTGTGTGCAGGAAATACATAGGATAACTCAAGAGGATTTACAGTTGCAGCTTAAGCTCTGACAGTTAAGGGAAATGTCACTTGTGGCAGAAGAAGTGGGGCATCCTTCTGGTGCTTTTTCACTTGCCTGGTTTTCCTCAGTGTTTGCAGACTGCAAATAATAATCGGGATATAATAACTATGCTTCCTACTGTCTGTGGCTGTGATTTTATTACAATATCATATTAAAATATTAAAATAGCCTCAGGACACAGGATGGGAATTGTGATATACTGGCACAAAAGTTTCAATTTATAAGAAAAGTTCCAATTTGTAAGAAATTTAATATAT
>WAAD01002365.1:8160-56160 GCA_013389945.1 Fregata magnificens
GGCAGCTCTCTAGCCACTCTTCCCCAAGCCTGTAGCATTGCATGGGGTTGTTGTGACCAAAGTGCAGGACCCGGCACTTGGCCTTGTTAAACCTCATGCAGTTGGCCTCGGCCCATCGATCCGGCCTATCCAGATCCCTCTGCAGGGCCTTCCTTCCCTCGAGCAAATCGACACTCCCGCCTAGCTTGGTATCATCTGCAAACTTGCTGAGGGTGCACTCAATCCCCTCATCCAGATCATTGATGAAGACGTTGAACAAAACCGGCCCCAGAACTGAGCCCTGGGGAACACCGCTCGTGACCGGCCGCCAACCGGATTTCACTCCATTCACCACCACTCTCTGGGCTCGGCCATCCAGCCAGGTTTTTACCCAGCAAAGTGTATGCCCATCCAAGCCGTGAGCTGCCAGCTTGTCATTACAACTCTTTAAACTTGTCTTTATGTCCAGCAAGCTGCTGGCAGACAAAGGCGGCAATTTCAGTCCTTGGCATTTCAGATCTTTTTAATGACAACTGATGCAGACTTCCTCCATAAATGTGTGTTCTGTTGTATTTATTGTGGTGAAGAAGGATTCTAAAGAAGTATGTATCTGTTGTACTTTGGCAGAGGTGATTCCCAAGATGACCAATATATGTAATAATTGGATAATTAGGAATAGTGTGACCAGCAGGAGTAGGGAAGTGATTGTGCCCCTGTACTCGGCACTGGTGAGGCCGCACCTTGAATACTGTGTTCAGTTTTGGGCCCCTCACTACAAGAAGGACACTGAGGTGCTGGAGCATGTCCAGAGAAGGGCAACGAAGCTGGTGAAGGGTCTGGAGAACAAGTCTTATGAGGAGCGGCTGAGGGAACTGGGATTGTTTAGTCTGGAGAAGAGGAGGCTGAGGGGAGACCTTATAGCTCTCTACAACTACCTGAAAGGAGATTGTAGTGAAGCGGGTGTTGGACTCTTCTCCCAAGAAACTAGTGATAGGATGAGAGGAAATGGCCTCAAGTTGCGTCAGAGGAGGTTTAGATTGGACATCAGGAAGAATTTCTTTACCGAAAGAGTGGTTAGGCATTGGAACAGGCTGCCCAGAGAGGTGGTGGAGTCGTCAACCCTGGAGGCGTTCAAAAAAGGTGTAGACGTGGCACTGCAGGGCCTAGTTTAGGAGTCATGGTGGTGTTAGTTGATGGTTGGACTTGATGATCTTAGAGGTCTTTTCCAACCTTAATGGTTCTATGATTCTATGATTTCAGTTTCCCTGTCAAAAGCATTGTGATTTAAATTGCTATGCTAAAAACTACTGAATTCTATCCTGAGCACACTTGCAAGGGTAAAAATGTTGGCATGGATAAAAAAAGAGTTCATGATGGCTTAGTGATTACTTTGACATACAGTTTGTATCTTTTTTAAGTTACTGTTACTAACCTCAACTGCTGATGGAAAATATGCATGCATTAATTAGTACAAGGACCGATAAGCATATTAAATCAGGCACATTATTTTTTGCATATAAATTATGATATTATGGAAGAAAGGTTGTTGAGCTAGACATTAAAGTGCTAATAGTGATTTGTAAAACAATTTTTATGACGAAAAGATATCAAAGTTGATGATAAAAGGGAGTCTCAGAAGAAGGCATTTAGCTTTAAAGAACTAAATAACTTTTCTCTTTCCTCACCCTATACCATCCTTATCCTGTAGCACTCCCCTTTTTTGCAGCTACTCTCTTTGTACTATTATAAGCACAAGAGATTGCATCTGAGTCCTCCACACTGGCTCTAAATAAACATTCTGCAATTTCATTCCAGATATTTTTGGGGTACAGATTTCTTATATTCAGAGGCATGAATGAGCTTGATTCAGTGCCTGTGATAGGGAGGCTCAATATTATTCCATTTTGCAGTTTCTCACTAAAAACAGAACATGTAAATCTATTGTGCTTTCCAGTTAAATAACCCATAAACTGCTACTTGAACTAGAGAGATAACTGTAAGTTTCTTATTCTTCTCACCGAAAGATTTACTGAAATCTAAGCCATAGGCAGTTTTTAATATTACATTAACACCATTTCACATAATTTTTAACTAACATCTTTCAAACCTTTCTACAGAAGTGTAAAACAACATTGACTTGTCACTAAAGAACAGTATCAATGATACTGTTAGTTGATGGTTGGACTTGATGATCTTAGAGGTCTTTTCCAACCTTAATGATTCTATGATTCTATGATTCTATGATTTATATGAAGTGTTTTATGAGTGGACATGGTTATATTAAAACTAATAGCCAAAGATATCTATTTGTATTATTTAGATGTAAATACAATTTTCGATTCAAACCACATCTAGAGCATTTTACAAGTAGCATGTTACTGTTTACTTTATGGAAATTATGTGTGCGTAAGAATTGCTGATTCATGTTCTCTATACTCATCACGTGATAAATAGAGATGACTTTTCTGAGTTCTTAAAGCTAAGCACACAGAAGCTACCCAAATGAGAAACCTCCTTTGAAGTAATGGTGAAAACCCAAAGTGTCCATTCATCTCAAAGAGAGCTGCGTGTGTGCAGCAAATCTGAATATTATGTTGTTTACTTAAGACCTTGTTCTTTGGAAGTAAATTTGAAAATTAAACCATTTTTAAGATACCGATTTACCCTTGTGTTTCCTAACCGCGTCTCCTTAGCAAACATCATGAAATGACAAACTGGTGAATCAGTTCAGCTGAGACGTGAAACACTATAGTCAGAAATTCGACATCTGAGGATCACCTCCATATTTCTACCTGACAGAAGTATTATATTAAAGAGAAATATTAATTCCCCACAACAGCAAGATTAAAGATTAGCTATTTTATATTTTCTGATTCTTTGTTATTTTAAAATCCATTTTAATAGGCAAAATAAAATAGTTGAAAGACATATTTGTTTTAAAATAATCTGAATAATGAGCATTGATAATTGCCATAAGTTTTCAGAAATTATAGCATATTTGGGTATTTTTTGTTTTCTTTTTGATTTATCGTGCCTATTTTCATTTCCTATTGCCTGTGGTTTTTCAAAAACTGTAAATAATTTAGAGATGTCCTAGATTTAGAAAATGATGTTTTAAAAATCTATGATTTAAAGTGTGCCTGGAAAAGGCACTTTATTATACACAAAAATTGTTTTCTTGCTTTCATGTTCAAAGATGATTTGGGCACTGTTAGACCATTAGGCTGACCTCAGTAATATACAAGGATTTAGAAGATATTTTAACGAAACAGTAATTAGGGGCATGGAGGTAATGGAAGCCCACATGGAATTGCCAAATATAGAGCATGCCAGACTAAATTGACAGTGTTCTTTGATGAAATAGCTGTTTTTTCTTGAGAAAGGAAGCTCAGTAAATTTTATCTATATGGACTTTCTAGCATTTGATATGGAAGCACATTTGAAAAAAGGTCTTAGTTATGTCGTAAATGTGTACAAAAGCTGTAAAGTGATTAACAAACTTGTCAGAAGGGGTAAACATGATGATGGGCTATATTTGAAATTATTGGATAGGAAGGTTATTGGCACAATTCTTAAAGGAACACTGGTCTTGAATCAATATTATTCTTTTAACAACTGGCCTCAGAAAGTCAAAAAACTTAAGAAATTTGCTTCTGATACATATTGGAAAGTTTTAGCAGCTTGTAGAAGGAATGATATTGCTAGGAAAAAGGGTTGAGGTTGAGGAGAGGATCATTAGAAATAGATAATGTATGTAAGTACAAAATTAAAGGTAACCAGTGATAAAAAATTTCTACCCTATCTGGGTTCTCATCCCTTGAAAACAACAAAGAAGGAAAAAAAATATCAGTTCATGGGTGACTAGAGATACCACCGTGGAAAATGGAAAGATTTCTAGGAGTTATGGGGCAAGATACTAAAGAAAAATGGAGATGTGTTAATTTAGAAAGACACAGGTGAAATTCTACTTGGAATGCTGTATAGGGTTCTTGCCATCACTCTTCCAGGGAGATAAATCCATATTAGAGCAGACTAAGAGAAGGGTTATTAAAATGACTGGGGGAAGAGGGGAAATCATTGCATAAGCAAAATCAGTTAATGATCAGATGTCAGTCACAGTTGTCTTAATAGCCGAGGATTAGACAGGGACCCTGGAGGTCAGCACAGGCTGGAAAATGAATTCCAATAGATCTCAAATGGAAAACATAATTTTCATGTAGTGTTTGAATCCCTGTGCTATGTTTTCTATGTTCCTTAGTATTCCATATAAGAAATTACATGATGCCAGCTTTGACAATTTCTTAATCTTCGCTTTCTGCCAATTTTTCATAAACCCTACATTAAACTTTGTGCATGTGTGGGTCATTAAGCAGTATCTTCATGGTCTGTCATTTTAGTAGCTCGCAACAATGAACAGATATCTTCACACTGTGATGCACCAGGATTTTCAGCATCTACTAAAACATACTTAGGAAGTCAATCCTTTAGTGACCCATCAAGTTCATATGAGTTCTCTGTGATGGATCATTTCTGTGACAGAACTGAATCTGAAATTCAAGGCTAGCAGTTTCACTGCTGGATGATTGGTTTTCTGATTGCATTTATGCAACTTCTTTAGTGAAAAGATAGCAGAGGAAAATCCCTGGGGGTCCAGTCTTATCCTTTCTAAGTGTTGTATTGCCTAACAGTATTATTTCAATATTTTTGTAAGGGGCTGGTCAGTACAGCACTTAGCTAAGTGATAAAGGGAAAAGCTGCATTATGACTTGTTGGAAAAATACCCTCTCTACTAAATAATTACATTTCAGAATAATATTAGGCTACTCTTATATTTGGGGCCAGATTTTGGAGTAAGATGTAGGCCAGTAATTTATTTATTTAGATATTTACATTGAGCTGGGCCTCCTGCGTATTATTTGTTGTTCAAGATTGCTCCAGGACCCAGACTCTGTATGAATCACATTATGAAACTCTGGAAATGCCAAATATGAGTCAATATTTGTGTTGTTTATCTGTAGAACTCAAGCCAAGTCTTCTTCCAGAATGGCAAATACTTCTGAAAAAAGATTGAAATTCAGCTGGCATAAAAGGTTATATAAGGTTGAACCGCTTAGGTCTGGCCTTGCTGGGGAGCTGCAGCTGGATGAAGGACAAGGAAACCCAGAAAAATAAATAATTTCATACAAATAATTGACCTTATTGCCCTGCTGCTCTATAGGAAAGGGCCTGCGCTTTCTAAAATGCTTGCTTTCATCTGGTAATTCAAGTTTGTTTCACAAATCTTAGAAAGTGGTATTAGCTGGGGAGCTTCCCCAGTGTTAAATGTGTAGAGCTAGGTCTACAAAGTCATATATAATAGCCTAGTAATGTTAATGTGCACATCATGTGAAGTATTTCGGGTATTCAGACATGGCACTAAATTTTCAGCAGATGTTTAAGTCATTGAAAATTGCAAATTTGGAAGTGACTGCCAATTAAAAAAAACCTTTCCTCTATTATGATGACTGTCAATTTGTGTTTGAAGAGTTGCTGCGGGGCTTTCTTCTGTTTTGAAAAGACTCAAGATACTTGTTTTATCTAATCATCTCTTCTCTTGTCCTAATGTGTGTGGAGGTTTTATTGTCATTGCATTGTTCAGGGAATGAAGTATATATGGATGATTATCTGTCTTTATCTAGACATGCATTGGTATCTGAGATGGCTTGATATTTTCCCGCTTGTCTTGAAATTTTATTCTTTCCAATTTTCTTTCTAAAATATCAAATACAACTTTCAACCCTGAAAAATATTTCTAGAACGATCACTGTTGCAAGTTTTTCTAAATTCTTCATTTCCCTTCAGAACTGCGTCTCTTCATTTGTTCTTTCTGTGTTGTGAGTTCTCAGGCAAAGTTATTTTATTGAGCTTCCAGTGTCACTGAATTTAAGAAGAGCAGCTCAGGCCTTCTGCCAAGTCAGTGTTTTGGGACTGAAATTGTCATTGTTTTTCTTTGTTGCTGAAAAAAATACGATGTTCAAACTTGAAGCCAAAGTCCTTTTTTGTAGAATAAATAATTATCCTGACATAATTTGCCATTTGTACATGTGTCATAAATTTTGTGAGAACAGAGCAAGATGGGTTACAGTCCTAAAGAATCCTGGTTCTGTTCTCTCAGTTTATTTCAGCAATAATGTCTTCTGGTCTTTAACTGAGAATTCCTTGTGGGGAACAAGGTTTGTATGTTGTGAACTCGCTAGTCTGATGCCATATTTAGGCTGGCAAGAAGCCTCATGCTTCCAGTGTTGGGTGTTTTAATGGCTGGAAGCAAAATCTTTTACCCTTGATGAAATGGTATCCTGGGTTTCTGTATATATAAGGACTTTTTGTCCTCATTTTTTCTCCATTTCACATTACTATCTGGAGGATTGACTATGGAAAAAGCAGCATCATGCCATTGAGTTCTAGCTAGCTGGCTGTATACTAATATCTCATTTAAGCGTTAAACCCATGTTTACCTCCAAGTTATGAAGATGTTGTGTTACACTGCTAGTCATTATAGAAAACTGAAACATCAGAGATGCTGAAATGTGAAGCAGAGGAAATGTGCTTGCTAGGAAAGTGCATCAGGCAGCATTTTAACATTTGTCTGTTTCACTGCGCTGCTGATTTTGCTTGTTTGTTTTTATGTTCTTACTTTATCTTTTAGTGTAACATTTTTGCTTTATATTGGCACTTAGAGGGCTATGGATGGCAGCGTATTTGCAATATTTTGATGCAAAGATACTGGCATGGGAAATTTGGGAATAAGCTTTTCCATAAGACTGTGTACAAGCCTGATAAAGTCCTTTAATTTTTCTGTGCTTCAGTTACCTGCATACAAAACCCAGATAATGTTTCCCTGCTGCCAGCCATACTATTCTTCCACTTCCCCTACATCAAGAGAATACACTGAATATTTAGGAAAGGGAACTCAAAACATTGATATTTAGAGGGTTGGAAGAGGGTGATCCTGCTAATCCAGAGTTTTAAGAAAAGGGAACATTTATTACTTGTTTGTAAGTGATTTGTTGCAGTTATGGGCAATGCCAGTTTGAAAAAACTCTAGCTTGGTTTGGCTTGGCATTCAGGTGGATATATCACAGTATGAAATAATGAGGGCAAATTTAGATGAGTCTCTGGTTGTGCATAGCTGGACTAAAGGTACTGATGGAGTCACCTTTTTTTTTGTCTGACTGTATAACCATTTGACTAAATAAGGATTCACCTGTCATATATATCAATAATCAGAGTTGGCAAGTAAGATAAAAGAACAGAGCTGTACTTTTGACAGAAAACTATTTCTGCCGTAAAATGGAAAACATATGATATGCATATTCAATGTGGATTAAAAATATAAGTTCCTCAGAAAAATCATTACATTTGTTGTTGAAAAGATACTGTAGTTCTGATATACAGCCAAAATAAACACCTGAAATTTCAAGAGGAAACACTAACTGCATATGAGAAATATGTATTATGAGTTGTTGCCTTGAAAATACAAGTGAGAAAAATGAAGGAAGCCATGTAAGAAAATCAAATATCAAATAGAAGAGTCAAGAAATGTGCTTGAAAATATTGGTTTCAGTGTGTCTATATCATCTACCCATTTTCCCATCCCCATGCCCTCCAAAAAACTAACCCCTTCCCACAGAATACCACCATCTCTTCAATTCTAGCACCTGCAGATTGAAAACAATCAGCAGGAATGGATGCACTGGTTTGAGAGGACTGAGGAGGAAACAGAGCTTTCCAGACCGCAAAGTAGCCGCAGCCCTGGCTGGGTGGATAGGGCATACACGGGGGTGTGGGAAACCCACTGACATGTCTCTCAGCTTCTTGCACCTCCCTGTTGCATGTTCTAATCGCTGGCTGTGGGAGCAGGGAGTGGAAGTATTTCAAACTTTGCCGAAAAGGGCTTTGAAGTTTTGTCAAATTCATCTCAGTGTGGAAGGGCAAAAAAAATCTGCTTGAATTATTTTTACATGAGGAGAGAATTGCTTCCTACTCAGCACTAGGCAATTTTAGATTGTGGGTCTCAAACATGTACAAACACACTCTCATGGTGTTTAACTGCAGGGCTCGGGTTGGAACCACTTCAGAGGATTATTTGAACATTCCCATTGGATATTTGAATAATACAGGATTAAGATTTTGTCTATGGTATATATATGTGTGTGTATTTTTATGGTCTAAGTTTTTTCATAAAGATAACTGGAAAAACATCTTTTTTAAGAATTGCTAGATGTAAAAAATCTGCAAAATATAAATCGTGCTGATCAATTTACATCTAGCTCTGACATCTAACGTGTCCCTCTCTTCATTAATAGAAGCTGGGAGGAGTCAGGTAGAGCAGAAGGGTCAGAAGAGGGTTAGAGCTGTCTTTCCCCTCATGGCTTTGAACAGTTTTGCTGCCCTCGCTGCCTCAGTGCCAACCCCCTGTAATCCTGAGCAATACCTACAGCAGAAGGATTTGCTGTCTGAACACAAATGCCTGTGCTAGCCTACCTACTTCTTACAGCGTTGTCTGAAGATGCGTACCTGCTGTTGGATCTGTTCCTTATTGTCTAATTATATTGTCCGGTGAAACAACTAAAATATGGCAAGAGTAATTAACAAAAGAAAACAAAATCTTTTTTTTTTCTCAGTCTGCTGGGAACATACGCACAGCCACAGGCTGTAGCTGACCCACTTCTTGATAAATCACACAGCAAAAATGACACTGAGGCAGCTAATGCCATCTACTGACTAAAATAACACTACCACCAGGATAGTCAACATCAAAAGAAGCTTGCAGGGCTGGTAGCATTAAAAATAATCAAAACATTATGTACACCTCTTTGATTAAATATAAGCTGAGCTTGAGAAGTTAAACCAGATGCTTCAGAAATCAGGATTCATTTGTCTTAAGCTTGTTCTGCAGCAAGAAGGCTAAAACAATCTGTTGTTAGAAAAGCCTTTCAATAACCTGATTTTCAAAACTGCTAAGTACCTTCTCTCCCATTGTCTTCAGTGAGATTTGTGTCTTCTCAGAATCTCTGAAAATCCATGCTGATACTGGTTTGCTAAAGATACTCTATGTGCTGGAACTCATTTAAAACAGAAAAAAAACCTTGCCCTTTCTCATCCCCGTTCATTGTTGCAATGAGTTACACCCAAGTGTGTTATAAATTTGATTGATTGTTTTCACTTCAGAGGTGAGACGGGGCTTTTTATTTTTGATACCTCAATATGAAGACATAATCAGTCTTAGGTATGTCTCTGCTTTATGATATCTGCAAATAACCCTTAATTTAAAATATCTTTTCCTGTGTTTATATTAACAAATATATTATTTCGATGCTATATTCAGAGAAAATTTGCATTTGAAATAAGAGCCACATTTCCTGCTAAAAATCATTCACTGAGCAAGGTGGATTACATAGAGGATATCAGGATCCTCCAGGTTAATAACAGAGAACATTGTCCCTAATAATGTATAATCACCTCTACGTGGTAAAGCAAATCAGTGTGCTCAGCTCTTTTCTTAGACAATTAAATTATAAATCAAAGTCTCATTAAAGCAGACGAGGTACTTCAGTATGTTTTTAAATGGGGTGGTGTCACTTTAACTGGTGTCACTTTTCTGTGTGCTGAAATATTAACACTTCTGAGGCAAAATCCTACTGGTTGTGTGGAGCTTGGTAACTTCATAGAAAGAGATGCTGCCTCTAGTCAAAGTGTATCTGCACTAGCCGCCTTTAACCCAACAAAATCCTGACTGGATTAAAGCACTGGATCACTCTTCATTTAGCATTCTCTGGCCTTTTTTGTACACCAAACATCCAAAGCTGGCTTCTGGGACAGCAAAAACTTTGCAGCCACTTTGTACATTCCTTCCTATTCCACAGTGGACCTGCATCCTTTGTTCATGGCCTCTGGACCGCTGCTTCACTCTGTAGCTTTAATACAGAGGCATTTTAAAATTTTATGGAACTTTCCACAATTTATCCACTTTTCCACTTTTTCAGGTGGAAAGGACCTTTGGTCATTTTGAGGAAACAAGGTCTTTAGCTAAAAAGGACCATGATGGAGGTGTCATAATGTAATAGGATGTGGACTAGTATACAGGATCCAATATTTATAATTGATGTTGTTCAGGGCATCTTCTATAGATAGCATAGCTCAAAGAATAAATGCAATTAACAGAATTCATTCACAATTTCTGCTTTCACATAATTTTAGTTTTCTGTGCCAGAACCATTGTTATTCCACTGTATTAATCTGTATGGCATTCTACCAAGTTGTCTTCATTGCTGACTTTAGGTAGCATTTGCCATGCTACCTACTACATCATATCAGAAGAATTCTTAGTTTGACCAAAATCCCTCCATAGCCTAATTAATTACTCTTATGAATTTATTCTACCTAATATCATAAATACTCCAAGTCTGAGGTCATTATACCATCTTTAACTTTTTAAAAGATTTCTTACTCTACTTCCTTGTGATTTTTTTCCCTTAGGTCTGTTGGATAGTAGGTATTTAAAGGCTCATAGAATCTTTGTACAATTCTCAATTTTATTACAGATTTTTTGATTCTGTTTATTTATGACTGCTAATTATTTTTAAAATGTACAATACATGTTGTGGACAGTACATCTCAGCAGTAAGCATGTTGAACAGCAGAATAATAGCAATCATTTCCACTTTAATAGCTTTTAATCTGCTTCCATCTAAGGGAAATATGTTTTGTTTTCAAAATGTCATGGACTGTACTGTTTCACAGGTATTTACAAAATAGCAACTCAGATAGTCTTGAATTGGGTTTCACATGAGCAGTCAACTTCTGTTGACCTGGGATTAAGGTCTCTGGGGCTTGTGAAAAAGTAAGGTTTGCCCCAAGGCTGGCTAGGAGAATTATAATGCTATTGCAATTTGCCTAGAGTATCCTATTAAAAAGATAAATTCTAATTTTTCTGTTGAATTTTTAAATCATTCAGATGGCCATGTAATTTATTATTACATGCTACCTATGGTGGTTCTGAAACTCTGTATTTATAGTCTTTAGGAGGGGATTTCTTGTTTGCAGTTATATTTCATGGACTCAACAATTTCTGTAGAATTTACTGCTCATTTGTTTCATTGAACCTTTTGTTTTAGAGATTGAGGATGCATTTATTTTGAAGCCTGACAGAGAAATATATCTATCTACATATATAAATCATAATTACATATATTTTTACCAAGATACTATACTATATAGGAGTTTTCCTAAGTAGAAAGCATTTTTTGAGACAAATATAGAATATTTTTGTTGCTTTTGTGTGAAGTTAAAATGTTGTCTGGTATTTGCTATGGTTAACACGATGTTTTGGGTTTCCAGCACACATGAGATTTGTTCCACATTGTTTTAGTAGTTAAAGACAATAATATGGGGATGGGGGGAGAGGTTTTTTGTTAAACTGCTTATATTGTTGTTTTCTTTGTTTTATAAAGTCATTTAGATTCTCTAGTCAAGTTATCTATATTCAGAACATTTTCTAGTACTCACAGAAGACATATAGGAGAAAATACTGAAGGTCTCATGGCAAAAATACATGCAATAGACAACTCACTGTTGTTTCCTGTATCTAGGAATTTTTAAACAGCTCCATTACAAACTGTGCAGCGTGCACAAGCATGGGTATTTTATTAGCTGTTATAAACTGGGGTACTGGTTTCAGAAAAAAACTGCTTAACATTATGTGATAATGGCTGACTGTGAAGGATGAAGATTATGCAAGGAGCCTTCATAAAGAAGTTGTATTTATAAATAGAATATGAAAGCCCATTTTAAATTGCTTCATAAAATTTGATGGCTTTACATGAACCTTTGTGCCAAACAAGCCTTTTCCAGAGGCATGGATTAGAGCAGGATTACTCGGTGTGTAGGAGACACAGACCAGAAGTGAGTCACAAGGATCATACTGGCTAACGGGCAGAATCCAGCAAAAATCGCCCAGTCTCTGTGACAGAGCAGAAGCCTTGAATGCGGCGAAAAAGCTACACATCCCTTACAGCTGTCCTACTCTCTCTGCTTCTACTGCTTCTTCTGTTGCAAGCTGGCACCTGCGTGGTGCTTTCTGTACCTAACCTGCTTGCGTGTGGGGCCTGTTTCTGCCAGTTTTCATCCATGGTGAGAAGATTACCAAAAACTGCCTCCTGTAGTCACTTCAGGTTACCATGCAAACTGGAGAGACAGTGAGAGGATGGGTTTTGTTTAGAGACAGTGAGCTGACCATGGCAGACGGAGGTGACAACCCAGGAGACCACTGTGGGCTTGAGCGCCTTACCCTCAGTGTCACCATGTGGTGCTACTGAATCCTGCATTCTTGCCAGCTGCCTACTGCAATTTCTTTAGTGATCTGTGGAAAGAAACAAGAGTCTTATCCTTGTTTGTCTAAGTAATATTGCTCCCTAAGAATCAGGTGTTAGTGCTGGAACTGAAATTCCTTGAAGTCAGTCCACTGCTGGGGTGCCTGTGACCACCTCATGCCTAAGTCTGTATAGCTGCATGCAAGAAAAAGGAGTCAGAGGGAGTCAAGGCTCCTTACCCAGGCTTGCGGAAGACTCTTCACCCTGCCTAATAGTCTGTCTGTCAATGGAAATGGAGAGATGCTTCATCTCAGGAAGATTCAAAGGAGCCCCTGGAAGAATCCGTTGCTGTCCTTTGAATGCCTCATGTAGACGCCTCGCACGTGGCATTAGACAGCAAGGAGCATGCCTTCTCCTTGCCTCTCCCTCCTCCCTGGCCCTGTTTCTTTTCCAAGAGGAAATCTGCCTCCTGGCACCCTGGGGAGGGGAAAGGTACTCACTGAGAAGCCAGTCTGCGGTGCGCGCAGTGACTTCACACAGTTTTAAGGTGCCAAGTCCAAAGGTTCGTACCTTTGCCAGAAGATAGCAAAAAGTAAAAATAAATTATGATTTATCTTTCTCCTTCTTTCACTATTTAAATATGTAAGCCAGCATATTCAACAGTATTGTGCAATGGGAGGGATCAAATCAAGACTTCACACTTTTTAAATTGACAGGTCTGTAGAATGTATTCCGAGGATGGTGATTAAAATAAGTAGACCACCTGAGAGAGCCTCAGCGTTGGGTAATTTTTATTTATTCATTCCTTGCACTTTTTACTTTCCTTCTTCTGACCTTTCTTAGGACTGGTGACTCATTCTTTTGTTGCATTGTTTTCCCCTCTTCCATATTTCACCTTTTCTCTTAGAATCTGTTCTCTCACTTTGTTCTTCTTTTGTTTTTCTGTTCTCTCTCCTGAATTGCACTCAACAATCACACCTCTCTGTCTGTCACCTTCTTCCATGACTATTTTACTACCTCTAGCACTTTTTAAGTGCTTTATCCTTTGGTTTTATCCCTTGATACTTGCCCCTTTCAGGATTTCCTTTTCCTTCCCATCATAGGCATTTTTAGGTTAGCGTTTTCCCCGCAGATTTGTCTGCTTCCCATCAGCAGTAGTACTGAATTCCCTCCGCAGTAGGAGGAACAGGAGTGGGCAGATGCTAATTTTGTCCTGAGGTAGCATCACCTGTAAAGAGGAGAAGGAAACCTGCATCTGAATTCAGCCCAAACTTTTCTTTCTCCTGTTGGTACTGCTGGTGTCAGGGGAAGGAGCTGACTTCAGAAGACTGAAATGCCAGTCTGAAACATCAATTAAGGTCAAAGAGGAACACAACACTAGTCCTTTTAAATGCTCACTGAGTTTAAATGTTAATATTGAGCTTTGTGAGATACGGGGTTAGGGGATTTATAGCCTCACAGGTTTTTGATTCCATGCCCATTACTATTCAAGTAGTTATTTCTCTTACGAGAAGTTGAGTTCTGCTTTTACTTTTCTAGCATTTGATCACTACACTCCACAATCTTCTTATCCAAGGTCTCTTAATAAATATTACATAACAACAGAAGATGGTGGAAAGAGTTGTGTTCTAGTGGGGTGCACTGAATGTTGGATTATTGCATTAGGCTCCACTGCTTAGCCATTACTTAGTCAAACCTTCATTGATTTTGTATATATTACCCGAATGTTTGTGTACCTCTTCTTTCTTCTCCAATGGAAGAAGGGAACAGTGGATAAGAATCTCTCTGCCTAGTCAGGGCAGATATGGCTGAAAAGGCATTATTTGGGAATGCCACTTCTGGATACTACCAGCCCTCATATGCAGTTGTTCAGATGCATCCATCTCCATGTACAAACCTAAACAGACTTCTTTTTTTTTTTTTTTTTAAATAAAGCTTGTCATCAAAGGGAAGGCTGTGTTTAGGTCAGAAAAATGTTTAGCTTCAGGGAATAAAATTATTCTTCAGCTTTTAATGGTTATTTGCTATTCTGTCTCTTCAGTGCCTTAGAAACACTTCACAACGCCAGGCTCCTGAGGTGCCAGGAGCAGACACTGGGAAGGGCTTCAGCAAGCAGGGCCTAAAATAACACTTAAATGTAGGTGCATAATGAAGAGAGGATAAAGATGATCATAGGTAGCAGCTGCACAAGGCAAAACTACATTTCACAGTAATTGTAGTGGCCTACTTGTGTCATCATAGGTCCAGTGCCATCCATGCTCTCTACCTCTTCTGAGGCTCTGTTTCTGTGTCAGATGCTCTTAGGAGTATTATGATGTGTCCAGATTAAGAAGAGAATGCTGAAAAATAGGAAAATACCTAATAAGATCACCAGGGGACTGGATAACCTGAATTTTAAAAAAAGAACAAGCTTGTTCACTCTAGCAAAAAGAAGACTAAGAGGAATATTGAAAAATATTGATGATATAAATACCAGCAGGGGAAAAATACTATTGAAGCTAAAAGACAACTCTGGCTGTGAATAAACTTACACTGGAAATTAAAGGACACTTTCCAACCATGAGAATAATGAGATTCAGGAACAATCTTCCTGTAAGTATAAGAAGAGAAACATCCTGAACTGAATTTAAGAGGATTTTGAAAAATTTCTAAAAGGGACTCTATGACACTGTCAAGTACTAGAATCTCACTTTAATTGCCTTATCTCCCAGCTAACTTTCACTTTGGACTACATTCTTCAAAAATTGAAGAGTTTTAGTGTTTTTGTAATATTTGAGAGCATTCTTATAAAATGCTTGTTTACACACATATGCATCATCTCTTAGGAAAGGTCTCCTGGGAAGCATTTTTTGTAAAAGTCTGTCTGTGAAAGCATCCATTTAACCCTTTTCATGTCCTCTGAGCTATTTTCACAGGGTTGGGGTTTTTTTGGTTTTTCTTATGGATAAGTGGGAGGTGCTCTGTTCTACCAGTTGGAATTATTTTGGAGCCTGTACAAAAATTGACAACTTTTTCTAAAAATAAAGAAAAATTTGCTTATTCATAGGTTCTTACCCATCTGACACAATTAAGCTGAGTTCTTTTAACATGGGAACAGTGAACTAAGCTTGCACAACTCTATGAATCGGTCATTCTCAATAATAGCAGCTTTCAGAAGCTTTATTCTTTCCCGTTTACCTGTTTTTCGGTGTAACTGGGATGAGCATTGTTTAAGCATATCCATGCACACCAATAAGATGTTGTGTTCCAGAAAATGTGCTTCACTTTTAGACTGTGCCTCTAACAGTCTCGAGTCTGTAACTCCAGTGCATGACGCTGTTTTGTCTGCCATTGTCACTGGGTTGCCCCTAATTATATTGATATATTCAAAGACTTCCCATATGTAAAGGACTGAAATGCTGCATCATATTTTGCTACTATGTTTTCCCTTCCATTTACATTTCTTAAAATGCCTTGGAATTTTGTCACAGTGCCTTCATACATATGCATGACATGCCACTGTAGAAGACAGAACACTTTATTTTTAGAACTTATGAAAAATGCATCCAAACTTCAAAGATGAATTAGAAATCAAGATTTCTGATTAGATATTTTGGGATTCAAATCATATGAGACCACTAGAATGTAGACAATAAAAAGGGCGCTATTAATGTGTCTTTAGAGAGAGAAAATATCTTGCATAAATCCCAAGCAGTCTTCTAAGCATTTGGGAGACAGGAAATGCAAAACATAAGCTAAAATGACAATTTTGCTGCCTACAGTTTGTAGCTTGTGATAGTTTTAATATGATTGCATATGCTTTCTTTCCTGCTACATCACGAAAGATGTGAAGTGTCCTGGAATAATCTGTGTTCTATATATCAGAATTCACTGAAAAACAAACAGAAACAAAACATGATGTAGTGTCATGATTTAAAATTTCTGTAAGCATTATGTGCTGGCATAAATAAATTCCAGGATTGAACTGCTTTATGAATACATTTATAATAAATGTGACATTATTATCTACTCTTTGCTGGAAGTATTTGCTTTGTTAGCAGGTGAAAATCCACTGGCAGTTTTTGCAAAGTTGAAAATTTTTTATTAACTTTCAACCCTCAGAGATGTAAAAATATAAAGTCTTTACAAATTAATGACTTTAATCAGGAATTTAAAATGTAAATCAAATACCACGGCCCATTGCTAATCTGTGCTTACTGAATTTTGCAGTATTTTGTATTACAAATATTTTTTTTCATTTCTCAAAAAAAATTTAACAGATTCTATTGTGAAACCCATTATGCTTATATGTTTATTGAACTGAAATAGTGGGCTACCTAGAGGTAGTAGTGTAAAGCCAAAAAATTACTGAATAGAAATTATTCTAAATTTTGAAACATAAGCATCTTGAGATGAACAAATCAAAATGTCAGAACTGCATACCCAAAGGTAGAATTTGCAAACAAATATTAACACTTTCAGTCTTATTCTTGGTGCCTTTAAGTCTTATGTTTTGTTTTCCTATTTTCAAGGGAAAAATACAAGGTTGTTAAATTTGTGAAGGTTGTAAGCTCTTTGAACTATGTCCAATGCCTACAGCTTGTGGAATTCATAAGCTTCACCATTTGAAAGTGATTCGCCAGTTTGCTCTTCCAATGATTATATAGTATGCCAGAGAAAGTCTCTCTTCTGTGCTTAGAAACTAAACCCACCAAAAAAACCCTGCTGTGCAGTTTACAGGCTGGGCAGCAGAACAAAGATGTCAAAACAGAGTCTGCTTCCTTTTTTTACCAAAAAAAGTGTTCTTGGTTCAAAACTGTCCTTCTCTGTATTGGGCCAGTTCATTAACAAATAACATTTGCCTGCCCAGAGCTCTGTTCATTTACAAAATCTGCATATTAACTACAGTATTTACTTAGTTCTCACTCACAGTTCTCATAGCTCCTCCCGAGACAAGGAAGGTGATTACTGCATACAAGAAGAATCTCATTTTAACTACTTACAGTTTATTCTCGTTAAGCAGCAAAACATTTCAATCAGGTCTATCCAAAACATAACAAATTTGCTACAATCTGCAGTTTGAGATGTGCTCAGACAATATTGTCTTCAGGCATTCAAAACAAGAACTGTGATGATTATTGTTGAGTGGCTAATGTGAAGACATTATTTTCAAACATTAACTCTTCCTTTTTCCTCTGCTTTATATCCCTGCCTTACTCAATAAAAATAAAGCAAAACAAACAAATGAAAAATTCCACACCAGGCAATAAGAACGGAAAGTTTCATTTAAAGGAAGGGATCATAGGCAGGAACATACAAAAAACCTCATGTAGATAGCCTTGAATATACCAGGCACTAGGTGGTGATCATTAAAATGACTTCAAAGCAATATGCAATGCATTACTATAGGATGGAAGAAGCAGTTATTCTAACATCAGAAGTGAATTGGGTTGTTTAACTTCTCGGCTTCTTGAGCATTATAGCCATTTTAGTATAATTAAATGAAGATGAGTTGGATGACTATTACTTTCCCGTATTTGGAGGGCCTAACCATGATTCATACTTTGTGTGTAAAGTATGCAACAGAAATGTAGTAGATCTTGGAATATGGCCAAGCGCTGTTCCATGTTTATGAGTGTACAGAAATATAGAGATTTACTATACAAGATTAAACCTGTGTTCCATCTAGTTTAGTATAGGTTAGTACCCATCCAATATAGTATATAGTGTCTGGCAGTATTTAGAATGAGATGCTTCAAATAGACATGCAAGAAATCCTAAACCAGCTTGTTGTGGAGTAATCTGTCACATGGGAAGTTACTCCTAACCTTCCTGCTGACAGTTTGATAAGTGCACAAAGAAATGAGACTTTGTGGCTTTGCAAGGGTAGTGAAGGTAGTTTCAGAAGAGAGGATTCAATGTGTGGGAGAAGACTGCTTAGGTCACATTGCAATTCACTTCCGAAAGAGTACATCCAATATCTCTCTGTTTACACAAAATACTTTTTTTTCCTCTCTCTCGTGTCTCAGGAGAGAGGTTCTTGGTTGTGTATGCCTAGAACATAAAGAAACTTGTTAAAATATAAACCCAAAAGAGTATACAGAGATTTATATTAACAAAAGTTAAAAATTGTTCCTGGTAGGTTCCTGAACTACAATTTCCTTTTACCTTTTCAGTACTAGTTTCCATTACAAGTGGAAGTGGTGGGCTCAAAATATAGCCAATTAAATTCAGTAAAGCATCATTAGGCTGCAATACACAATGAGATGAACAGGTTTGCTAAAAAAGAGTCTTTTATTTTTTATGCTATTATAATGAATTTTCTTACACATATCTTTTAACAGTCCCATGTTCTAATGAGACAGCCATTTTAAATTAAAATTTCCATCACTCCTAAACAGTTGTGACTTATGAAAAAGACCTGAAAAGACTTGGTTATTATTCACTCCAGCTATGCTAAATGAGTAGATGTGTTTGCTTCTGCTGAAGTGTTCAGCAGTTGAAGTTATACTCTGCAAACTGAACCACTTCCTTAGCCCATTAGATAGATGCAGAGTATCAGGATCTATAAATACATTCTATCAAATATTTATTTTGCACTGTAATTAACATTCTTTGTTGCTTTTTTTTGTTGTTGTTCTAAAAGGACAGTCTCTGCATCCAGGGCTGTCTGAAGTCTTGTCTGCTGTGACTGTGCTGGCCTATTCCTGCATGTGCAGGTAGAATGAGTGCTGAAGAGGAGGCGTGTTTGCTGGTGAAGTTACAGTGTCTTCTGAAATTGGGTAATGCAGGCTGACAAAAGCTGTTTCTGTTAGGATAACAGCATATCTTAGAAGTTTTGCTGACATGTCTGCACTGCAGAGATCTGCTGGCATAGCTATGGCCTCAGTTAGATAAGCAAAACTGAATAAAGAGAACAGAGGAAGGAAGGGACAGCTGCTGAGAGGAAGGGGAGTTGAAAGTAAGAAAGGGTTTTGCTGCATAGCAAGAGAATTAGGAGGGTGTAGGAGGAGATTTTTCAAAGGCATGAATGATAGCTAAGTGTCTAAATTTCACTTTCTGCGTCTGAAAATCTCTTATTAATATTACACAGAGACTGAGGTAAGAGAGGGGAAGAATAGAGAACAGGGGAGAGAACGTCTGGAGGAGGGATCTAAAGAGATAGGCTGAAGATGGTTAATGAAGCAGAGAAATGTGATTCTTGGGGTAGCATGAGTCACATACCAGGATAAGGAGAAGGGGAGCGAAATGACAGCCATGAGCAAAGGGAAGAGGTGAGGCTAAAAATGCCAAATAAGTAGAAGAAGAAACTTAGCCTTTAAAAAAGGTACAAGTAGTTTATTTAAAAAGAAGCAGACGTTAATGCAGGTTGTGCTGGGATATCGGGTGATGACAAGGAGAGTGTCTGTGTCTAACCTCGTCTGTACGTAGATGCTGCTGCAGTGCACCCCAGGGTGCTGGTTCTGATTATCCAAACCGAAGGCCTGCTACAACATGTCATGGCTTCCACTGAGGCTACACATGTAGATGTCAGGTGTAAATGCAGCCCTAAGTGCCTTTTAGGCTAGTATTTATATTTCAACATAATTCACAACCTTTATTATTGACCAAATTCTCACTTCACAGCAGGTATCAGTTGCCCATTTTGTCACAGGATGTCTTGTCACAAGAAGTGTGAGTAGGCTTCAACAGAAAGAAGCAGACTTCACCTACTGTACCACCTTTGTCTGTCCGAAAGAATTAAATAGACAGATAAATGTACCTAACTGTCATGGTTCTAACCATGCTCTAAACATGTGCACTACACATTTTAACTAAAGTCTCACCTTGTGTGCAGGCAAAGGCATCCCAGTGTTTCACCCTCCTGATCCTTTCCTTCTTCTTCTACTAAAGTCACAGCCTCCAATTTGTTCCCATAAGCAACATCCACTGTCAGCCAGTGGCTGGCTGATATTGCAGTTCTTTGCTCTTTAGCATCTCTTCTACAAGAGCCAACCGTGTTTCAGAGAGGACACTGTCCCTCTTTGGAGACAGCCAGCTGCCACTATATTTTCTTCTCTCCCAATGGTGTATTTTGGCAGTAGATTTCCTTTGCAGCTGTGACTACAATTTGCATTTGGAGAGTATTGGTTTAGAAAGATAAGGTATTTAACAGAGCTAACAGTTATTGTTTTCAAATGGTTGAAAAGGTGATGAAAATTCCAGTCAGTGCTTGTGCTTGTGGATTAAAAACAAATATCACTCGTTGCCATAAATGCTGCTTCTCTCTCCCACTGTGACAGCTGACAATGGCTGAAACACAGATGCCACATTAGCCCAGGTTTCAATAGGAAGGGACTTTTGGTGGGGACTTACTTCTCAACCTGTCTCCACATTTGTTAAACTCTTGAAGGAAAGCCGGACTGTGTGTGCGTAGGACAAGGAAGCTGCACTTGTTCCTAACTTCCACGGAGATGCTTGGCTTTTTGTTCTTTAGGTGCTCTGTGAACTTAAAACTGTTGGTTTTGTAAAGGGCAGAAGACAAGAAAAAAGTGCTACTTAGTGTGTGTTAAAAAAATTAGACAATATACTTTTCCATTTACAGAAAGTTTTTTTTTTGTCTAGGTTTAAACAATTTAAAATTATCCTGTTTGGTTTTTGGCAGCAAAAACATGGAAAGAATGAAGTTCAAAACTATGTTGTTTCAAGCTTTTATCTCTTTTTTTTGCTAGCAATTAATAATAAACAAACAAGAATTACAGGCTTATAATTAAAGGTTTAGTAGTTGCTGCTTGGTTTAAAATGACCTTGAAGTGGTATTCTTCTTTTCATCTTTCTTTTCTCTTTGCTAATGTACATTCCAGCAGGGCTAACTCCCCTCTTTTTCTCCAAGGGCTTTGTTGAAGTGAAGGCAAAACTTCAACTTTTGTCTCTTCATATTTATGATAATCTTTTTCTTGTCACATTCTTAACATTTTACTGCATCCACTTTCATTCCATTGTGAATGTCCCCTGTGCTCTAAGTCCAATTTTCTGCTTTTACCTCACAGTGCTTAAACTATCCATTCTATTCTGCTCTGTTTTCATCAAGAACCAGCCCTTAGCAACTAGATAACAGCCTGATACTGAAGATTTCTTCTTTTCACACACTATAATACATCTTTTCTCTTCCAAAGAGATTTCTGGAGCTCAACAAATGCCCGTGCTACAGAACAATGCATCCGTGTGCTTTCTCTCAAATATCTTTTCTCTTCACAGAACTTTGAAAAGCTAACTTATTTATTAGTCTCTTCTAAAGAGAAAGCAAACATTTTCATCAATCATGTTGAATCCTTTTGTGCTCCCTTTTTGTAATGTAGGTATAATCTCTGGAAAGCTCTTGGCTGCAAGTTTTTTAGAGAAAGCCAAGGATTTCTTTAATAATTAGTGCTACATTCATATAGAGGACCAAGCTCTTGCAAGTAGGGCTGGCGTTATCATTTGATTCCAGTCCTGTGTTTACATGCTTTCATGAACACAAAATGCCCATGCCACAAAGCAGAAGCACATGCACTGAAAGGGTCTTAAAGGTCATGCTAGCCTCCCTACATCCTGCTTCTGTTTTGGCTCAGTATCCTCATCTTTTTCCAGAGCAATACACTTTGATTGCAGAGGGCAAAAAACAGCTACCAGATGCTGGAAATGAAGTTAAAATTATCACTTGTCTGTCCTGGCCACTTCCTCCTCTTGAGCACATGGAGCAGCAGAGAGCATGAACCTCTGCCTTATGTCATCCTCCTTGTTGGCCAAGTTTACCAGCCAAGCAGTGGTAGCACACGACCTTGGAGGATGTGTATGGTTAGTGCTGAAGCTCCCCAACTGCAAGTCTGCTATGCCACACAGTGCTCAGCAGGCCACAGATCACATAATAGTAAAAATGATGCTGTTTTCAGCTAAAAGTTTGATAAAGATGCATAGCTGTACACCAGCTATGGTGACCTAAAAAAGTGCATAACTGATTGTCGTTTTTCTGTGCTCTGTGACAACAGATAATCTTAATTTCCTATGCGCATATGATCAGTAAGTTTTTTTTTTTAATTTTTAAATGGATCATGGTTATAGGTTAGGGTTTGTGACCAATAAATTGTTATAATGCCATAGCTGTATATAAAGCTTCACAATAAACAAAATAGAGGAGAAAAAAGAAAACTGAACAAACAAACAAAAAAAGCATTATCACATGGAAGCATTCAATTAGACATGTTTGTCAAAGAAAATAAGATCTGAAATAGAACAGATTTTCTTAAATTATACCAATAAGATGCCTATACAAAATAGAACTCTTAGATTCTCTCATGTTCATTTGCTCACTTAAAACTGTTGGTTTTCTGCATGAATGGTAACTGTATAGCACTTAGCGTACACACAGCCCTTCTTCTGATGTCCCAGTTGGACAATTAGCTCAATCAGCTAAATCTACAGGAAAACTTAGGATGTGTGACAATGTGCTCTAAGGTGTTAAGCTGCTAGAGATCTAACTGCAATAGCAGTACCTGCTGCACTGGCTTAAAAAGCAACATTCCTGTAACCATCCTGTAACCAATGAGGTGTTCAGAGTGGTCTAAGTTTAATTACCAGTAGGTTAAGTAACATTTGCTCAAGTTTCCATCCACAAACTTGAAAAACTGAATTATCCTACTTACAGGCTTTTGATGAACAGTACTTTCCCCTCAACAAGCACTGAGTCAATGTTTTAAAACAAAGAGCACTGTACTGGGCAGAAGGAAGAAGCGCTCAGAACAAAATTGGGAAAGCCAGCAATAACAATAAATCAGCCATGCCTATTAAGTAGGATTTCTATCTCCCCAGGTTGTTTTGGCAATAGTGCTAACCTTAGTTGCCCTCCTGCAGCAGGAAGTGGCTAATGAGGCAGAATGGTCTATCAATCACTGCCTCAGTCAGAATGCTGCTGCAGACTGTTGTCCAAATTTAGGGTAGATCCATCCCTCAGTCCAAAAGGGCATGATGCTCTGGGACTTTACCTGCCATCCTAGATGAGACACTCAGGAGGACTGCTTTCAGAATTCAGCCCAGGCATCTCAGTTGGCCTCAGTCCACCAAGTTTCTTTCAAAGCTCTGCTGAACTTCCAGGTGGAAGTGGGGAATATTCATGACCCAGAAGCGTCATACCATCAGACAGAGACACAAGACTGCTTTCATCATCCTATTTGCACAAGCAGAGTAAATCCAGGTTGTGGATTTGATTAGAGGATCCCTGATGCTGTGCATATAAATACACCTACTCTCTACAACCTTGGGCTGTATTATAGCTTTAGACCGAGCTTCCCATATAATGTCCAGAAGATGTGAGCACCTCAAAATGGGTTGCGCAGCAGCCAGCATGCTGAGTGAAAAGCTGCCTAATCAGCAGGATATGCTAAAAACAGGAGTGACTCATAAATCCTGCTCCAACTCTGAACTGTCTCCAGCACCTTCTTCAAGGTGATGTTTGTGTCCTCTCCTGAAAGCAGGCATGTAAGTCCTTTTTTTCAAAAGCTGAACAGCAATTGACTCTTCCCTTTCAGAGAAGCACAAATGAATGGAGGTAGCAACAGTGTTGTATGCAAAACTCAGTGATGGGAGAACTCACTCAAAGAAGGTAACCTTAGGCTAAGGTCTGTCATCTATCCAAAGGAATTCAAAGCTATGTCATGTGAGATTTCTCGGGTCTAGAGAAGAGAGAGGAACATGGCCACACCAAGCATTTCCGTGTGCAAAAAACCTGAAAGTTTTAAATTTATTAAAATCCCTAAATTACCATTCGGTCCTTAACTTTATTTAAACAAAAAATATCTAAGTAGTTTTCTTTTTTCCTTTTGTTTTGTTACTTCCTCATCTTTATTCTGAAGTTATTTTCTCTAGTATTGCTCATGCGTGAGTTGGATACAACAGTCTTGTGAATGGGATCGTTGCTAATTTGTTCACCTACAGAAATAATTGCAGAACAAGAAATAGTTGTACTAACAGGAGAAAGTAGTGCTTATCCTAATACTTTATATACTGCCTCAGTTTACGGTTATCAGTTGTTAAAATAATTTCAGATATGTATAAGGGCATCTTTTAAAAAGATAGCTTTCCAAAACACTGTAGGGAATGCATGATTATTAATCTCAAATTAGAATCTTTTATTTTCTTTTCAGTAGAAAAATGTTGCAAGTTAGGAATTAATTATCATGTAATTGATTGATAATTTTCCCTCCTGCTGTGAGCGGAAAGCTATTGGATGATGGTATATAATTCTCAACAGGAGGAAAAAGTATCAGTCATTATGGGACAATTAGTTCCAATTTCCACTATTTTTCTTCCATGTGCTGATAAGATTGCCTTCAAAGTGTAAGTACAGTAATTAGCCGTAAATATCAAATAACTTTTTTTAAAATTTTTATTTTTAACTTAAAAACCAAATCTAAATGCAGATGCTTCCTGCGCCCCATGCTTTTCTTTCCTGGACTGGTGACATTCATGAAACAGTAATTTTCACGTAGGTGCAATTAACAGAACCTGTCACAGTCAATCAGCTTATGTTCATGGTTTTGCAGTGTTGTTCCCGATTTCTGTGCTGATAAGATAGGGCTGAAGAAAACCCTGAAAAGTCTTTTTATCAACATCACAATTTATGAAAATTGTGTATTTCCCAACAAACCCACCATCTCTTTACAAGAAAATTCTAGGACTCAAATTGTTATTGTTTGCTTTATTGACAGTGAAATCATAATACTTGGTGAGTCACCTTATAGCAAGCATAGTAGCATATCATTAATGCACACGTGGGAGGAATATACCTATGATGTATATATACAGAGAGATATATTTGTGTACACACAGGTACTTTACAGGTATCTCATTGATATCTGTGTGATGAACTACTGAGATTTTTTAAAACTAGAATGCATCTGCCTGAAAGGTCTGAATCTTTTATCGCACAGAATTTTCAAAGCTTGATCTACAAAATTCACTCACATGTGAGTATTTTTCCCATTAGTACAGTTGGGTGACACATCTTAAAGCTTTAATGCCAAATACCAACTGTTTACATTTTTCTAAATGCCAGCCATGTAATTTTATTGTAGGATCCGAAAAACTAGCTGAGCTGTTTCCATCTCCCACCTACCACCAAGTAATGCCCAAATTTCATGTGTTTGGCTACAAGGATACAATCCCATGCCTTCAGCTGTAACTGTGTAATCTGCAGTAGGTTCTCAAAGATATAATCAACTGGTCTTTGAAATTTAGTTTATAATTGCATTCATGATGCAGAGGAGGAATACAATCTTATTGTGTTCTTGTTTTCTTAGCTTTTTGATACTGCACATGTAACAGGGAAAAAACCACTCGATGGTGAAGTTGGGATGTGGTACTCATTAAACTTAGCATATATGACTGGATATACACAGGGAGCAGATCTTTTTCAGAAAGAAGGTGCCATTTTTATATAGCCACTTGTCAGAGTAGAATCACACTCTGAGGTGCCAATTATTTCACAACCTAAGTCCAAGACTTAACTAATCTGTGAGGTAGCACTGAATTGCACATCTCAGCTCCCCATATTTGGTTCCTTCATGCACGTACCATCCTGCTTGTTCCTAATTAATTTTACTAACCCCATGATTACTGAGTGCAGAAATTGGGACACATAGTAAATCTCAATAAAAGAAAAATTCAAAGGGAAAATAGTGAATTTAGAGCTATGGCCTACAGACACCAAAACAAGAATATTAATAGTGTTTCTCCATATTATTTTACAATTTCTGTTGTGTTGTTCCTTATGAATTTTACCACGTCATTGTTAATCTCTATGGCACTTAACTAGTTTATAGGCTTTATTAGAGCCATTGGTTGGACAGGAGCCAAATATATTAATATAAATTGATTTTATACAATGTACACAATAAGGAATTTATTGATATAAAGGGCTTCATTATTTGTAGGATTACTCTAAAATGATTTGGGGACAGCAAGAATTCTCTGTGGACTGTGTTAGAATTTCATGCTTAAATGCAGTTGAACACTGATTTTTATATTAATTCTTTTGTCTTACACTGCTATATAAAGGAAGTCTGGAAGTAAATACCAGGGGAATAGAAATGCAGATTACAGCTTCAGGAAACAAGATGCAAGCGTGAAAGATGACAGAATGATCATGTGGGAGGAAATTACTGTAGTTTCTTTCCCTTAGTCCTAGTCATAACTAGCTATTATCAAGGACCTCAGTCATTTTGAAGCAGCATTTGCTAGTAGAGGAAGACAGAGGGGTTAAATTATACATATTCTGACGCTTTGACAGGTTTGGTAACCTCACTGCCGCTGAAACATGACAACAATGTCAACATCCAGAGAGACAGGGCTGTCTCTAACCCCACTACCTCTAAAAATCAAAAGAAATAGATGACTAAGAAATATTGTATACTTAGGGAAAAATAAGTTTCAGAATATGGTCAGGGAAACAGGCATTTATATAGTGAATCTGTGCAAGGGACTCACTGCTCTTGACTTGCTGCAGTGCTCCTTGCTCTTGATTTTTGTGTTTCTCTATAAGCTGCTGTGACTCCTCTGGCTCCTGTGTGCTCTTATGCATTGCAGGAGTGAAAGTTTGAAGTGCAGTCAAAAAATTATGGGTTTTAGCTGGAAAGAAAATAGTGTTGGCTTCGCTGTTGTCATTTAAATTAACAGTGGTCTTATCAACAGCTTGAGGAGTGAGTCTGAAAATATCATTTTGCATAGCTTGGTACTGCAAAATATACAGTGATTAGGTGTTTGTAGATTACGTATCAGGCAGAGGTTCTTTCTGAAAATGCGAGCCAAAGTTTCTCTTGCACAGACTCTGCAGCATCAGATATTTCAGAGCCCAGTATGTTGAACAGTTCCACTGTATTTAATAACAGGTGACCAGGAAGCTGAAAGAGAAACATGTAGATTGTGCCATGTCCTGAGGAATTTGCCTTTCTTCAATGTTCACAGTGTCCATATCCATCCCAAAATATTCGGATGGTTTGCTGGCCACTGGGCAGGTAATTTTCTGTGACATTATATGGTTAGCTTTTAAACGTGCTTAGAGATGAAATTGTATGCTGTAATGGTTTCAGTTAAATAAAATGTGTTTATTGTGACAGAGAGCTGTGAACAATTCTGTGCTTATTCTATACCTGTTCTACATTTATTAGATATACAGTGAATTTAAAAAGTTAAATAGGTTAAGAAGAGTATACAAAGATTTGGATATTATTTGGATATAACTCATACTCAGGTAATAGGTTTTCAATGTGAATATTAGACTNTTTCTTTCAGCTGTTTTTCTAAAAATATTTGTTCCTATTTTAAGCAAATTCTGGAGACTGATACTGAGCTCTTGTCTAATAATGGGAAGATTTGTTGCCTGGTCCAGGATTGTGCTGTAGATAATTCAATCTAACTAGCTGTTGGCACCCAAAACTAACAGTTTTCACTAACTGTCAAAAAATATTTCTGCCAAGCTCTCCTCTCTGCTACTTTGGAGTTGCAGCACTTCTGCCTGACTTGGTATGTGACTCCTTTCCTATCCCCACACTTGCTTAAACTTGGGCTCAGACATGCCCCCCTCCCTGTATGTGGGGTCCTCATCCCTGCTGGCTCACCATCTCTTGGTCCTCTTCCTATCTACAACACCACATTCCTCCGTCCTTCTCCAGGACTAGTGATACTCCTATGGCAGGACACACTGGCATAGTCATTTCTAAAAGTGAGTAATAAAGTAGCCGTGGGCTTTTGGGGAGAGATTTAGGTTCTTTACCCTGTTCGTTCAGTAAGCCAATGAAACTATTGATGTGGTATTAGTAGCAAGCATTAGAAAATAGTTTTAAAGAGCTAATGTACAGCTGGGATCTAGAAAGCATCAACTGATTTGATGTTTCACATATGGCAGTAGGAGAAATGTCTCTCCTCCACTAAAAGAGACACAGGGGTGATTCGGGGTGGGGTTTACTCGGACATTTCTTGTGCATCGGTAGCAGCACAGACCAGACACCTGAATTCCCCCACCAAGGTTCTTCATCAGAACTTTTTTCCCCATGAAATGTTGGGCCTTTCATGTACCTTCTCGAAAGCAGTACTAAATCTGGATTGCATTGTAAGCCTTTGTGGTAGTGGTGAAAAGGCTGTTTTGATATGACATCTTTACTGTGACCTTCCTTTCTTGTGAAAATGTAGTTACAGACCCATCTTTATAAAAAGCCAAGCAAGTCTCTTTTCTGAGCTTGTCTTTTAAAATGCATGTCCATTACTGAAGCTAGGAAGATAGCATATTTCATTAATAGGAAGATGAATGAGTAAAAAATATATTATTAACAACCCAGAATACTTAAATCTAAGAAGAGATCGTTTATTGTAGATATCTTTAGACATTCTGGTAATGTTCCCATCTTCTTAATGATGTATTAATTTCATTAAAAACAGTCTAATGGAATAGGGTAAATTTTCAGTGTGTTGTCGAACCATTCTCTGGTAACACTGTATACTTACACTGGACATATCAGCACTGAAAGCTCATAGTTTCTTTCTCTTTCAGTGCATAGGAGCTGTAAACAAAAATGACAGAGGAACACAACTGAGGTTAACATGTGATTTTTTTTCTTTCTTGGATAAGTTTTGTGATTACATTCCAAGCTGGATGTAACTGCTGAGGTGAACACGTTTGGGATGCTGAAAAGATAAGCTGTCCAGGAAATACCATTTAACGATATAGATCCCAACTTACTACTTTGCATGCTTATTTAAAGTACAGTGACCAGCCCTACTACAGTTACGGCATTAAACGTTGAAAGAATGGTGACAGTGACTTCTGAAAACTTACACAGTTACTCATTGTAACACTATATTTATATGTTTTTAATAATTTCATTGATTTTAATTTTTAGCATGGCAGAAATATTTGAGAGGCAGCAAGGTAAAAGGACACTTTCCAGAAAATTTCTCATTGGGAGGGAATGACTTGGTCTGACCTATTCGCTGTCTCACTCCACCCAGTTTGTGTTCAGCAGATAAGAAGAGGAATGAGCAAAATTAAATTGTCTGAAACCCACCATGCAGAAGCAATGTCACCAATTTTATTTCCATGGGATTAAGTATTCACTAAGTCCTTCAGCAGTTCCTATGGTATACCTGCTGTAATTTAACCACACAGAAACCATACAAATTCACTTTGTCGCCCTTTGGGCCTTTTTTTCCTTTTTTTTTTCTTTTTTCTTTTTNTCCATGATTTGCCAGATGATACACTACTCTGAGTTTTGCTTTCATTCCAAATCCTGAAAATACCCCTTTCGTGTGAACTACTGTGAACATCCCACATCTCTCTCACTAATTTTCTCACTATTCAGTTTATTTTTCAAAAGCAATTTAAAACAAGTAAAATTTTCCCATGGGATTAGTCCCCCCACACCTTACTTTGGATATGCCTGAATCTTTGCAAAGACAGGCTGTTGCACCTGGAACACATTCTTTCAGCTTTCAGATTTCCAGAAGCTACTCCATGCTCCGTAATCAGCCATGTCTGAGGTCTTACTCTTCTTTACTCCTCTCTTAAGAGTAGTTGCTCCTTTACTACTCTCTTAAGACGTGCATTCCGACGGGACTCTCACCATCAGGATCCATACCAGCACACTAAGGCAGTCAGGCAATACTTTGTACCTCCATAAGGAAATCTCTTGCTTCTTGTGAATCTCCAGAGTGCATTTGTATGTTATTCAGATGCTTCCTTTTCAGAGGAAATGATGTAGAAATTATGTAGAAGTTCGAGCTGTTATTAATTTTTGTCAGAGTTTTTCTTGCATAGGGAACACTAAGGTTCCTCAAGGGTTCATATCTTCACCCCTGGATTTTCAGTCAACACTTGACTATGTCTATAGCCGGCAAGCATTACTTGGAAGCATTCCACGTATTTGTTAGTTGTTTTGTTATACAAATCTTCTAGTGATTACATGGCACTAGTATGGATGGGCAGTGATATACCAAGGAGTCGGCATGCTCAGGGAATAGTCTATGCTGTGTTTTATAGAAGCACGTAAATGCTTTTATGTATGACTACAAATGTACTCTTATCTATGACTGCATGTTGCACATGCAACATGTAATGTTTCATACCTAGCACTATAATCATTGTAGTGAACACTGAACTGGAAATCATAATTGAATTCTATGACATTTCATTTTTTAACCTATAAGGAATTTTTGCTTGCCACTGCCATTTCATAAATGGCAGATAATCTGCTAGTATTTTGTAGATCTTTACCTTCGGGGCGATGCACTGCAGCATTAAAGTAACCCCTTTTTTTGTAAAAGGCCAATTTAAATCTAATTATCCAGTACTCTGTAGTCTCTAATAATACCACAGTGTTTACACCATTATTGTGGAAAGCTGCAGCATTACAATAATAGAAGCCATCAGATGTTATCTCTGTAAGCTAGTGGGCATGTGCTCTTCAGAAAATTCTTTACTGCAGAAAGCTCTTTCTGAGACAAGATTCTTTTCCAGCCCCTTCACACCTATTTAAAATATCAGGACAGTGTCATTGGTGTGTAAAGGTCGAAGGCTCTGTAGCAAGTTTCAAAGCATTTGTGCATGCCTCATTAGATGTAGTGACCTCTAACTGCACTAGGACTCTACTGAGGATTGTTCCTGGAGATCAGAGGAATACTCTGTTTTGTTATTTTTTCCTTCTTTTAAATAAATGAAAGCGTAACACTTCAAATTTGTTCTCCTAATATATTTTCAAAATATAGCTCCAAAACTGGAAGCAAATAAATTACACTTGCCTTAATTTTTAATTGGCTGAAGTCATCATTGCAAATTGTGTCTTCTTATTACAAAATAAAATAGTCAACTGCCAGGCCTAAAATAATTGAGCAATATATTATAATTAAGCAATTTAATTTTGATTTAATTATGATATATCACAACTTTTCTTCTGATTTAACTGACATTCATTGACAAAATGCTATAATATAAAACAGCACTAATGTTTACAGCTGATGGCTCTGCATGTTTTGCTTCATAGTATTTGGCATTCATCAGAGCATGTGGAAAAAGTCTTCTAGTCTGGAATAGCTGGCACGTTATTTCATACTACGCAAATTATGCACTACATGTTTTTCCCGATTGTTATTTTGGGAGGCAAGTGGGGAATTCTTCGCAGACATCAGCCTTGAGCCAAAGTTCATGGATATTAACTGGAATCTTTCCATCGACTTCGGTCAGCTTTAGATAGTGAACTGCTCCCATGTTGTTACCGGCAAATAGATAAGACTGCATGCTTATGAAATATTTATGGAGCTGTATCATATACATATTCTGTGTCAACATCAACATGATTTTATATTAGGCTAGAGACTGTGAGGGCAAAGGCAGAAGCTATGGGCAGGCAGGGAATACTGCTTCATTCACTGCTGTATCAATACAATTGCTGCAAAATATCCACAAAATTGCTTCTTCAGAACAAGGCCAACCTCCTATTTAGTTAAAATCTTTTTCATCGGATGACGGTATTACAGAATGGCTTCTATTCCAGGCTATACTTGTGTGCAAACCCCTGTTTAATGACAAGAATGATGAGGGTGATTTCAAAAGGTTCGTTCTGCCTGCAGTCAGGTCTGCGACTGCAGGTCTTCATGACTGTGGGCTCGTAGAAGTAAAGTTGAAGGACGAAAAGCCAATCCTCATCTTGATTTAGTGATTTGAGCACTCTCAGCAACATCCATGAAAACAGTCATGTACAGCAGGAAAGCTCATGATTCATCGTATTGTATGCAGTCAGATGCTCTTATGCCCCTTTAATTTTGATGTGTTACCTTTTTTCCCTATGGTGATGTTTAAATTCCTCAGCAAAAGGTCAAAGGCCAAATGTCTTTTGGGGCTGTACACTGTAATTGTACACTCAGAGCAATAATGAATGTTTGTTATCTCTCAAACCCTTTCTCCCTCTGGTTTTCTGAAGAAAAACGGAATGATTATTCAGATCAGTGATATTTAGGATGTGGCAGAAAATCAGAACAATGTGTTCAGAACCAATATAAACATTTCAGCCAAACTTCTTGTGATATTGAAATTGCTTTGTGCATCTCATCTCGCCTTCACCCCACTGGCTCAAAATTCTTTGCTTTGTAGTGTATGCTTGAGTAAGGGTTTTGCAAAATGCCTGTTAAACAACATGAAATTAAAAACATGCTGATGTGGGATTATGTTTGTGACAGCCTCTCAGATATTTCAATATTTACGTACCATACAGATGTCGTAGCTTCATGAATACACCAATGAGACATCTGAATAATTTAAGAGAATGTTGTCAGTAGCAAATGTCACACGAAACAACTGGAAGGAAAATTGCCTTCAAAAAGTGAAGATAAAAATGGATGCAAATCAATTTCTGGTTAATGTACAACTTGCTTAAATAGGAAACAACAGGTTTTTACTTTGACAGGAAATCTTGAAGTGTTTTTATTATATCCTTATCACTTCACTTATTTTATATAGAAACTTTGGCTATGATCCATACCTCTGTAACTCTCATAGAAAAATAATTCTGTAAATACACTGTGAAATTTGCACATAGGGAGCAGTTATTACCCAATTTGCTTATACTTTCAAAATTGAAGAGCAAAACATAAATCTACATGAGAGTATTACATGAATTCTGAGGTTTCAAATTCAGCAGTTCAAAATGCAACACCATTGGAGAAGAACTGTAAGCAATAAAATGATTCTGGCTGAAATTAACCCTGCAAAAGCCTTTTCTTTCTTGTCTAATAAATATTTTATGAAGAACATGAAGCAATATGCTGATGCAGTCATATTTACCTAGTAAGCATGAGCACCAAGTGATATTCTGCCTATTTAGTCTTTTATTGACGAGAGATCCATTTCATTGATTTAAACATTATCTTTTGGGGTTTTTGTTTTTTTTTTTTTTAATTCCAACAGCTTACCCAGGGGTTAAAATGGTGAGTGAAAGTCATCATGAGGCCCTGGCAGCACCGCCAGCTACCACAGTAGCAGCAGCCCCTCCAAGTAATGTCACCGAGCCAGCCAGTCCCGGAGGAGGGGGAGGAAAAGAAGAAGGACTTTCTAAGTTCAAAGAGAAGTTCATGAATGAACTGAACAAAATTCCACGTAAGTAAAACTTGATTGATTAAAAAGCTTCTGTTGGCAGATTAGATTTAACTTGACATTTTCTTCCTTGTCATTTATTTAGACAGCATACTAAATGTTTTCTAGTCAAAACTAGAAAAATCAGAAGATAAACCTGGTTTAGTTAAGTTCCTCAAAATTAATTGGAGTAGAAAAAATACTGTCGAACTCATATGTAATTTGAGTCTATTGTTGATATCTCAGATTGTCTTGGTAATTTTTCCTGATGAATTATTGCTGAATCATCTAAACTGGAGTGGCAGAACTTCACAGTGGCCATGGGACCAATAAGCAAAATATTTCCTAACAGTAACACTTAGGGTTTCATGTTTATGACAAATGTGTGTGGGCATATTGCCTTAAAGCAAAATTTGGCCAAAACTCATAAATATTGAGAAAATAAGGAAACTGTGTATCTTTGGGGATTAGAAAATGTAGAAAAAGTGGGAAGATTGCTTTTTAACAAGGAAATAGCTCGAATACATCAGCAATGTATGAAGATAGCCATGCTTTTCCAAGTCAGTAATTCTGTTAGATCAGCCATTGAATTTTGTCTGCATGAGCTACTGTACCTATGCAGAATACTTTAAAAGTACCGATGTATATTTCTGTGAAGTCAATAGGGTTAAAGTCAGCAGGGTTCTTTTGGTCTGTGATAGAAAGTATTGATTCAAAGTTGAGGCCTCAATTTGTTCACATTTGTAAAAAAAATATAAGCATTAGCTTTTTGCTGTTGTTTATGATAATGCTAGGGTTCTTGAATCTGTTTGGTATGTTTTAGTATGCATACAATGATATTAAATATACAACTAATTCAACATTGTCAATGCCATTTCATATAATAAAGAAAAAATCCTTTTTGTTACTGACAGAAAAATTACCTAACAATACAAGCGGATAATTTTGTCACTTGCAAGACATGAGGTGAACGCTGTGTGTGTATGTGTGTTTCAATAGCAGGTATTAGAGAGACATTCAATCTTTAATAATTTTTACTTCAGAAGAATAAGTATATGTAAAATATTTTCAGGGAAGTATTTTAACATATGTAAGAGTTTTCATTTTTAGAAGGTTATCATTTGTGTAAAGAAATGTTGTGTGACTGATAAAGATAGGTAACAAATTAGAATATTAGTCGATTTTTTATCTCTTAAATGGATCTTGGCAATCTGGCAGATGTGATTTTTGCAAAATTGATAGCAAACAGCCTTGCTCTGTCACTTGAAATTCTCACTCGCAAGAATAGAGGTGTTACAGTGGTAAGAAATGCGTATGTCATTAGTTTGGTAATCTGCACAGTCCAGTGCAGACCACACTGAAATGAAATTGTCTGATGATATCATGGAAAAAACACAATTACAAGAAGAAAGAAGAAGAGGAAAAAAGAAAAGACAAGACATTGAGGGAGAAACGGTCAGCATTTGAAACATTTGTCTTCTAATTTTTATCTCACCATGCTATGTAAATGAGGTAGATGACACTTTTACATAGATATTCTTTTATTTTTAAACTTTGATTTTAACATAGCAAAGGCGTGAATGGTTTCCAGTATGAGGAACTCTGTAATTGGTAGGTCTAGGAGAAGGTGTGTAGACAGAGAGGAACTTTGAATGCACTGCTGCATGCTTTTTTAAAACAACAGCGAAAACAAGTGGAAAGTCCAATCTGGATAATCTTTCCAGATTGGACTGAATAAAACTTTTCTTCTTTTTTCCTCTGTTCATGAAAAAAAAAAAAAAAAAGAACCTACTATCACATTATGAAAGTGCTTACTGAGAAAAGTGTATTGGGCCATAAGACAACTCCTATTTATTATTAAATACGTTATAGTATCTATAAAATATGGTACCTTATGCTGATAGTGAGAGCAGAACATATTGCCCCTGTTTTAGAAATCTGGACTCTTATCGAAGATCATGCAGTAATTTTGTGGTGGAGTGGAGAAATGAACTTGGGGTAGTCACAAATCCTATGCCAATTGTCTGTTCTCTTACTAGACACTGCAGATGTGATTGGATCTTCCCAGCATCTCCATGAAATACTGGGACTGTTTAACACGACATTCTGCTGTGTATATTTTTTTTAAAATTTTGCCATTTCAAGAAGGAAGTTGAATGTTCATTGTACTACAAAGGGGCAAAGAGCTTGGGTGTGGGTTTTTTGAAATATTTAAATATTAAATAGTACCATTGACATGTTGCAGCATTTTATATCCCAAATAACTTTTGTTTTCCCCATTTTCCCCAATAACAAATCCTACATGAATGGACTGTAATTGACAGGTCTATATGTGTTTCTCATTTATAAACTAAGACAAACAGATCAAAAAATAAGTTTAAGTAGACTGTCTCCAAAGTATGGGGGCAGGAGGGGAGAGGAGACCTCATTTCCCTATCAGAAGATTATAGCATTTCCTTACTATTTGTTCAGTTTATCTCAGTAGGGAGTTGTCAACAAGGTGGTGTTAGCCTATTAAAAAGCTGAGTATTTAATTGTGGTAGAAAAGTTGTCAGACCTTACCTCTTACAGCTGGTTGTAAATTTTTTGAGACTCTCTTAAAGCAGAGCAGAATATAAATTTATTCCAACCAAATCATTTTTATAGTGCCTTTCTGGGAATTTCTTGCTGTGTGAGAGAGAATAAAGATGGTGAATGGGCCCCATTGGGACAGCACAGATACTTGGGTCTAAGAACACTTCCAAGACCATGGACCAGGTTTTTCCTCTGGTAGATTCAAACTGAAGACCTGACCCCAAATCTTAACACATGGCAGAGTGTTGTGGTTTAACCTGGCAGGCAGCTAAACACCACACAGACACTCACTCATCCCACCCCCTGCCAGTGGGATGGGGGAGAGAATCAGAAGGGCAAAAGTAAGAGAACTCATGGGTTGAGATAAGAACAGTTAGATGATGATGATGATGATGATGATGCAATGAAAAGGACAATAACGAGAGAGAGAGAAGCAAAACCCAGAGAAAAGACAAGTGATGCAACCGCTCACCGCCCGCTGACCGATGCCCAGCCAGTCCCTGAGCAGCGATCCCTGCTCCCCCAGCCAACTCCCCACAGTTAATATACTGAGCATGACGTCATATGGTATAGAATATCCCTTTGGCCAGTTTGGATCAGCTTGTCTGGCCTCCCCTCCTAGCTTCTTGTGCACCTGGCAGAGCATGGGAGGCTTGGAAAAGTCCTTGACTAGTGTAAGCACTACTTAGCCACAACTAAAACATCAGTGTGTTATCAACATTATTCTCATACTAAATCCAAAACACAGCACTATACCAGCTGCTAGAAAGAAAATTAACTCTATCCCAGCCAAAACCAGGACACAGAGGAACGCCATATTCAGCAAGTTGTCTAATCTTTGCAGATCAGTGACAAGCCTCTTTTCTAGTTCATGTACTTTGTCACTTAAAACTTCCAAAGGTCTCGTGTTCATCCCTACATGACAGGGAAGGCTTTGAAAGCTCAGTAGTTACTGCGAGAGGCTTTTTTTTTTTCAGTGCTCCGTTGTCTATGTGCAAGAGAGAAATAATTAAATGTTTTAGTTGCCTCCGCCTAAGATGTCTGCAGATGGAAAATAAGCCATCATGATTTAATGGATGTATAATAGGATAGAATGTACCCATATTGTGAAAAAGCTCACTTGCAATCAACTTGGTTTGAGTGATAAAAACGCTGAGCCATAGTAGGGGCTAATTTATATATAGTCTCCTCTTTCTGGTTTTTCATAGAAATTACATAGTATCAAATCATGCTTACATTAAAAAACCCCATTCAAATAATGGAATACATGATGACAAAAATAAAGGTACAGCAAACTATGCCCAGCTGAATAAATACTGTTCCTTCCATGTGGCTTATAATAGAACAGTCATCTTTTTAAAATAGTATGTTTTGTAGAACACACGGAAGTCACAAGTTAAATAGTCTAGACATACTTAACTAACTAAAAATATCAGGATTCCCATTAAGATTTCACTTTGCAACGCTACAAATAGGGTCTTGTCATGGTTTAAACCCAGCTGGCAACTAAACACCACGCAGCCACTCGCTCACTCCCTCCCCCAGTGGGATGGGGGAGAGAATCGGAAGGGCAAAAGCAAGAAAACTCGTGGGTTGAGATAAAGACGGTTTAATAGGTAAAGCAAAAGCTGCGCACAAGCAAAGCAAAACAAGGAATTCATTCGCCACTTCCCATCGGCAGGCAGGTGTTCAGCCATCTCCAGGAAAGCAGGGCTCCATCACACGTAACGGTTACTTGGGAAGACTAAACGCCATCACTCTGAACGTCCCCCCCCTCCTTCTTCCCCAAGCTTTATATGCTGAGCATGATGTCATATGGTATGGAATAGCCCTTTGGCCAGTTTGGATCAACAATTTTAGCTGTGTCCCCTCCCCTTCCAGCTTCTTGTGCACCTGGCAGAGCATAGGAGGCTAGAAAAGTCCTTGACTAGTGTAAGCACTACTTAGCAACAACTAAAACATCTCTGTATTATCAACACTGTTTTCAGCACAAATCCAAAACATAGCCCCATACTAGCTATTATAAAGAGAATTAACCCTATCCCAGCCAAAACCAGCACAGGTCTGTGCAATTTAAATTACACTGATGTTTCCTCCTCTAATATATGCACCAGAGAAGTCTTATTTTTTCGAAAATGGATGAATTTAATAGAATGAGGAAATAAAAGTTCCAAGGAGAGGGCCCATTTGTATTAGTATACATTTATTTCAAAAGCAGTGATGCAGTATGTAAACCCAGTTAAAATTTTGATAGATACAAGCAGAAAATGTGTTTTTTTCGTTGTTTTGTATCTCTTTAAAGTAGAACATACTCCACATTTTGTGGCAGGAGAGTGTAGGTTTGCAAATCATTCAGAATGGCGGTGTCCTAACATATATTTCACTCTGGGTAAAGCAAGTGGGATCATTTTATTACAATGAGTCATACAATTAAAGTGCAAGAATCCTGTAAGGTTATTGAGGCATAACTGTGAAGAATTTTTTTCTCCGTTATGTAAATCCCTGCATTTTGGTTGTGAGTGGCTGATTTGCATAATCACAGTACAGTTGTTTTTCCGTAACTGCACTGTGTGTAAAAGTCACTTTATCTTAATTGGTTCTTATACTTTCTATCCCAATTTATCTTTAATCTGCAGAATTTTTAAGCTGTTTACCAGAAGGAGAAAAAAGGCACCATCTCTGCTTTTACATTTTGCATTTTAAACGTTGAAATTCCAACACCTGAAGAAAGGGATAAAACAAAGCAGATAAAATGGCACGTACACTTCTGAAAACAAAATTGCACTAAAAGACTTTACAAGATATATTCATTCTTTCCTTCCTCCCTCTCACTGCTCTTCCATCTGGGCCTTTGTCTACAGGCTAGGAAAATATGTGCTATACATTTACAGTAAGCGAGTTCTAGCAAGACTATGGGAATGCAAGACAGCAACAGCTTTTAGGTGGAGGCTTTAACTGTCAAGATACTGATACTAACCATACAAAAATAAAACTTAACATCAATCAGCATTAGTTTACTTAATAAGCATCTTTGTAAAAGCAAAGTGATCTTGATGTGTTTCCTAAGAACACATTCCTGTATGAACAGAAGACCTCGCTCTGCCAGTGAGGTAAATAAAACAGCAAAAATCCAATAAAATTCCAGCATACATCTGACTGAATGATACTGTGTTAATGCTTCTCATATAATCTTGAATAGCTGTAATACTGAATGCATTGACTCCAGGATACTATCATTACCTCTTTCATAGGAAGTTATTGCATATTTCTAATGCTCTTTGCTGTTTTACATTGTAATTGGATAAAAAGTTACATTTCCCTACCAACCTTATTCTGAAATGTTTGGCTGGCTTGCAACTCCATTTGGCTTCAGTAGTTGGTGCTCAAAACCCCTAAATTTGATTCATCGTATGCAACTGACTGATAATCCCCCAAACCAGGAGTTCAAAACTGTGTGATGATTCAGGCTAAAACCCAATGTTCTGTGCGGACTTGTTTCACATTCTGTGCGCAGATATTCAGAGAAAGGTTTATTTACCTCTCCTTGGCTTAGTGAATAACTGTCAAAACAAAATGGGCTGGAGGCTATAGAGGAAAGTGTCATAAAAGATGTAAAAATAACTGTAAGACTGAGGTCTGGGTTAATTCTAAATACTAGCTTAGTAAGCTGAAGTACAGACTTGTAGATATATTTGGGTAAATTAGCAAATAAAATAAGTCTGGATTTATATGTTTAGCCATTCAAGTTAAAGTTTCAGCCTCCAGCAGTCATCCTAGACAGTCCTCATCGTTTCTTTCTCCTTGCTGGTCTCTGCTTTTCTGCCCTTCTGTCTTTCTTGATCGACCAGCTGAGGTTGTATTAAGAGTTCTTATTACCCTCTATAAATGGCAATAAAGTTCATTTCTTAATTTTTCATTCTTATTTGGCATCAAGATTAGCAAGGAGATATTGAATTTTGTCTATTATTAGGAAATTGAGGATTTTGTGCATGGGGTCTTTCTGAAACTTGATTTTTATGGAACTGCCAGCTTGATCATTTGCAGAAACTAAAGTCAGGCTGTTCATTTCACTGCTTCTCCTAATACTTCCTGGAGTACAAGTGTCACTGGCACAGGGAATAGAGGGCACATTCTTTTCGAAGTTCATGAAAAAGATGCAAAAAGCTGATAATAGAATGCTTTCAGGTTTCAAAACTGGATTAATAGAGGCAAATACCATAAAATCACAATAAAGTTCTCAGCAATAGCTATTATTTGTATTTCCATGGCACATAGCAGTGTTTGCCATTGCTTAAGATCTTCTTAGGTTAGCCGGAAAAAAATTGAGTCTTTGTTTCAGAGACCTTCCTGTCTAAGTATAAGGCAAGGAATAGCTGCCTGCCTGCAGAAAATGAGGACTATGTATACATATGTTCATATAGAGAGAGAGAGATGTACACATGTATATTTGTCAATACAGTAAGCAGTGATCTCCACTTAGGAGCAGTCTGACATTGGCAAACTGTGTAGGTATCCTGGCAAAGAGGACTTGTAAGGAAAGATTTAGAGGAGAATAAAGAAAGAAGTTTCTTGACGTTTAGGAAAGTCTGAAGAACAGCGCAGGAGGAAGCGGGAAGGCATAAATTCAAGTCGTTTTATTTCTCTTCCTATCATCAAATCATTGGCAGCTGCTCATGCCAAGCAAATACATGAAGCTTTACACTGGGAAAGAACCAGGGGAAATCAGAAATAAAGATTTATTTTGGAACACAGAACAAGTACAAGAAAGAGCTATTACAGTACAATAGTAGATGGGGGAAAGTCATTATTTCTAAATATAGCAATTTAAATGCAAATCTCATATTACTTTGTTTTCTCCCTGAACACCCCAGTCCCAGAGCTCAGTGATTGCCTGAGAACTTCAGAATTATTTTTTTCATTAAATAAAAGTTTCTAGATCACCTGCTGGTGGGGAAAAGCTTGAAAACACTGCCCACACACAACCAGAAGCCACAAAAATCATGAGACAGAGAAAAACAATTCAACTCTGTTATTTTATAAACTCACAATATGAAAATACCTTCATTATTTTTAAGGGTCCAGCATATTTTGAATGCTTGAAATTAGGAGTCCTGAAAATACAGCTATTAAATCCAACGTATCTAAATAAGGTGGAAGAATGGGAGTGAAAAACTCATGAAGCAGAACATGGATGAAAATCCTTGTCTGGAAGGAAGAGCACATGGTCTGAGATCCTGCTGAACTACACTCTGTTGATATTTTAATGACTGATTCTGTCATGAAGAAAATTACAATCCGTGAGTTATTTTCATATGCCTTCTGACAGGATCCCCTTTACATGTCCTGTACTTAAACTTTTGGATCCATGACAGCTGCCAGTTTGTTCCTCATACAGGACTGAGCTAGGAACCTCAAGCTGTTAAAGGTATGAGCTGCTCTAGCATGTCCCAAAAGTGCTGCTGTAGACCATAGCTCGATCCAGCACCAGCAAGCACACGTGCTCACCAGGAGCTTACACATCCCCTCCGATCAAAGCAAGCTCAGCCCACACATCTGACACACTTAGGTCTGAGAGAGGCCCCTATTCCTACTCTGGCCATTATCTTGGCTCCTTGGACAAGCCAAGGAGGAAAGGAGAAATCAGAAGAGCGGAGTCCTACAACTTGAACCAGAGCACCAGCTGCAGCACCCTCCATCCCCAGCACAGGAGGAGCCTGTCGCACACTAAACCCATGTGCTCTTCTACAGCACTTCGAGAATTAACTGTCCCGTCTGAAAGGAAATACTGTCTCGTAGCCAGAAGCACACTGGGAGCCTAACCTCAGTGTCAAAGAGAATTATACATTATTGATTACATGTGTCTGAAACATCGTTTTCAGAAACAGCAGTTGGTTTTGAGTTGTATAATCTGAAAGAAGGGGAAGGAGAAGCAAGTTCTCCTGCAAAATACCTGATGCTGAGAACATTTCAGCAAAATATAAGAAAACAAAAAACCCTGTTCAGATTAACTTTTACAGCCATGGGGATGAAATTCATCTATATCAGAAACAGGGGTGAGCACCTACCTTTGGTTTGGTGTCAGGGTTTTAACAAGGGCTGCCAGAGTACCCCCAAGGGTCTCCTCTAGCACATCACTGTGATTATTATTTTACATGTTACAACAACTCTGGTAGGTATTTTATTGCACTATAGATATATCAAGTTGTGCCAGTGCCTTATAAATTGAATAAAGAATTCAATTTACAAGCAGAAAACTGAACATGGTTGCTGGCTTCCTTTCAGTACTGGGAGTGTATCTTAAAATTTCATTACTTTGTGTGAGGGAAAGTGCACTAAAATTATGTTTAAATGCATAAAATAAACACAATCTTTGCTAGTCTTTTTCAAACTTACCTGCAGATGAAATGTGTACAGAAGTTGCCCATTATTGGGTTTAATTCAGTTTGTAATCTTGCTCTGAACATGCTCTATAAAGAGAGTTCATGGAACGATTGTTCTGAACTTAAAACTGAGAATACGTTTAAAGATTGATTCTCAGCAGCATTCTGCATAAAAGAAAAAAAGCACTTGGGACTATGGTTGATAGATTTGCTTTTAAAAAGTATGGTATAAATGGGCAATGAAAATATAGGAATTACTGTTAAGATTGATATTCCATCCTTACCTCAGCTACTTGTGCCTAGGCACTGTGGCAAGTTAGAAGATATTCTCTTGCATTTTGATAAGAATCAAGAGTAGATAATGAAGCCTCTGTTATTCTGAGGCACTGTTCTAAGTTGGCACAGATGAAGAATAGAATGTCATTCTTTGTTGTTATTGTTAACTATTCTACTTAGAACTGGGTGAGTTTGCTGCTGACAATTATCCAAACTAAAGTCTTCCCTGAGGGATTATAAATCCCTGTAGGTCCATAACATCCTTTCTTGCATTCCTTTTATCTTTTTAGTCTGGGCTTGTATTTCAAGCAGGATCTTGAACTCGTCTAGGTCTGAAAATCTCTACTTCTTCCAGAACATGCAGCGAGTTTGCAAGAGCTGTGTAGGTGGCCTCAAATCTTCAGAAGGATCTTGGTATAGGTAGACTTTGCTCTGACTCCACAGAAGGAAGCTGTGCTGCTGAACTTGAATGACTGCCTCATGAAGGCTGAGTTCCAGCTGGCAGCTGAGCGAGCCATCTGCCTACTCCTGTGCAGGTTTCTGAATCTGAATCTAATCTTAATTATCAACTTCAGCAAGAGCTCCCTAATTTGCTCATAGCCCCTATATCATCTGGGGGCATGTTTCAGTACTGTAGCTGGCACTGTTTCCCTATTGCAGCAGGAGCCACCAAAATGAAAAATGAGGTTTGTCCTTTCAGACGAGAAATGCATTTCAACCCACATCTAAAAAGGAGCTCCATAAATGTGCAGGGTTTCTACACTTAGCTTTTAGGAACCAGGCTCTGGGAGTCAAATTCACAAATCTGAGTTAAATGCCTTGGTTCTCCTCAGAACAATGCAGAAACAGGAGGCCCAGAAGGAAAAACTTAAGGGAAATGTGTCTGAAATGGTACTGGTCTCATGGACTTTGATATCTAGGAAGAGCCCTAGGTTAGGCCCTTGTAACAGACAGATTCACAGCCTGAAAACACTTTCCCTGGGCTTAGAGACCTGAGTTTCTCTCACTTAGGGGGTGATTGGTTCACTCTCTTCTGTCAAGGTACAATCTGATGAAGAGCAAGGGAACTTGCTGGACCAGAGATCTGGCTGAAGGACAGCATATGCATTTTGCTATGAAATGCCATTGGACAAAATAAGCAAATAACACTGGGTATTTAGGCCTCCTTACTCTTAAACAAATGTCCCACACTAGGCTGCAGAGTCTGACCCCATGAATCCTGCATTTCTTTCCTAGCTGGTCCCGTAGGAAAGGCAGATCCAAGCTAGTTTTCCAGCTTCATCCCTTGATTTCCTTTAGTCTCAGGAAGACCAGGAACTTGGGTATTTTAGGCTGCAGCCTGAATGATATTCCTCAACCTTTGCTGGCAGTTTTCATGATGTCAGTTTGAAGCAGCCACACAAACCATTCGTTTGACACAGTGGAGAAGGGGTAGCAGTTCCCTGAAGAGGAAGGGAGAAGGAGTGTCCTAAAGCTGGTGAGCTGCCAATAGGATTGAAAGTCATTTCCACGTGAGAAGCTTTCTCCCCCTAGAGCTGTGTCAGCACCATGCCCTGTATGGCTGTACCCCAATGGGGAGGAAACCTCCAGGACTAGGACAGGCATCAGATTTTTTTTACTGGAAAATTTATAGAGAAGCAATATATTCTTCACTTAGTCAACAATGTTGATAATATTTTTTATACCTTTCTTACAGATATTTTTATGGTCCTTCCTTACCAGAGTTCATTGAATTTTCTATTTTCCTTCTGTATTATTTCATTTATGTATTTATTAACACTTTTTTCCTAGCAGAACTCACATGAAAAAATTGGCACAAGCAATATACTTGCTAACCCAACATTCAGACTTGTTTCTTCTTTAGATTTCAAACCTCACTTCTCCTCCAAAGCCAGCTATTTTATCATGTTTTCTAAGACCTAAGTACACAGTTTTCAGCAAACGTGTGCTCTAAGCTGGAATATAGCATTGCAGGTCTCAGCCTCGGAGTCAGTTATTTGTTTGTAATATGCCATGGGTGTAGATTTACTTGCAGCATGGGCAAGGGAAGGAGGACAGAGGAAGATAAGGCAAGCTTACTATTCATAAATTTCAGTCTAGCGTAACATTTTAGATTACAACTCGGTGATGGTAATCACTTTATAGGAAACTGTTCCAGAATACCAATTTCTAAACTCTCTTGCCTCATGAAATATTTATTGTTGAGTTTTAAGTCCTAGGACAGCGAGGTGGCCAAGATGACAGAAAATAGTATGAGGGGTGGAGAGGACCAGTGGACAAACAAGAAAGCTTAATGTTACCTGAACTCGTGTTCAGGTAATGTTACGGCGTAACATTAATAATGATAACATAGCATGAAAAAATGTCAAAATTGACTTGACTGTTCTGAAACGGCCATGCATTTATTTAACAGTGATTGTATGGTACAAAAATAGTTATGCACACTGCTTTTCTTGATATAAATATGGGTATGTAGGAAGAGACAAAATGGAAGAGGGAAACTATTTACAAAAATATTTTTTCTATTCAGTTAATGCATTAACTGAAGTATTTAAACTGTGCAACATCCTTGATTTGCAACAGCTCATTTTTGTTAGGAACCTACTGACAGCTGGGCTTTAATTCTGCGAAGTGCATGGATCTGTCCGACATCGCTACTACTTCTCACTGCCACTAGAATAAAAAAGCTAGCTATAATTTTATAATGATAATAACAAGAAACATTTTTATTCTGTTGAACTGAATATTTATCCTGGTAATTCCTGGTAGAAAAGGAACAGAAAATTTATCCTCTTTAAAAACAAACAACCAATTCCCTAAATTGTGTCCACATTAGGTAAAATAATTGGTGATACCAAATCCCTCATGGCATAGCAACGCTAGCTGAACCCTGCAGTGCAGGATGAGTGAAAACTGGTGAACAAGTGTTTTCTTCTTTTCAAGTCTTTTTCTTGACTGACCTACACCACTCCTCTAAATAACATGAAAGGCAACAGAAGTACATTCTTACTTGATATAGCCATGGAACTATAACCTGGGTATGCAGGCTGAATTCAGGTACTGAAATGATGCACAACAGATTTTGGAATTTCAAAAGGTTTAATCCAGTAAAGTATTTAAATGTGTACTAAACTTTAAGCTTCTGAATAGTGCATCGAATTAAATCTGTTACACACAAGTGGTTTGGAGGATCAAGACTGTAAACACTTACATTTGTAATACATGCTGCAGTTTACCTGATGAACTGCTACATTAATTCATATTTTAATGTAAATTAATTTTACCTTAGCGATGGTTATTTTAAAAGTTCGTAACCCTACAAGTGATGTAATTTTAGAGACATGTACCACACACACGTATAGTGGTAGTAGCAAATTTCTTTTCAGACCTTCATAAATATCAGTGTAATTTTTTTACCGTCCATTTCATTTTAGCAGGCTGCTTGCTGAGAGTTTTACCCTCTTTTGTCACATGGCTTATTATCACAACACACATTTTCATGACTGTTGTCAAAAAAAGATGGCATTTAGGGCAGTTGTTTAGTTTAAATGATCAGTAGAATGCTACTTTGAGATCATTTGGGACGGGGGGGGACTGAAATTTTCCAGTGGAAACTGTTGGAAGAATGTAATTACCTCACTTGGGATTTGGGCCAACCCTGCAAACATCCAATTTCCACAGAAGTGATTGAGGTTCTTTCCATTTAGTTTAATGAGAGTTGGATGGGCTGTAAGGCATTACAATCCTTTTGGGAAAATCCCAGGGGATCTTTCATCACCACAAAAGCTGAGGACATTGGTTTTATGCTTCCTCCAAAGTACAGCAGCCCTTGCATCAGCATGTCTCCACTGCTGTTCCTCAGCATTACTGGCGCAGAGGGAAGCAGGCCACCACAGTGCCGCTTTCTATGCCTGAGAGGGATCCAGGATACTGGCAGATGATATTGTTTAGCTTTCTTCTGGGTTTAGGTCATCCATGAGTTTTAGTGAATTGTTCAGCTGTTAGGTGGGTGTATTGGAGTGCTGTGGCAATGAGCACGGAGCGGATGTCATGCCTCACTGATTCCTCCCTCCTTTCAGCTTTGGTGCTGAAAAGCATCCGAAAGTCAGCATCAGACTGTCACAGGGTTTGAGACTTTTTCAGTTGCTGTACTTTAATTCTTGCAGACAAAATTATAGGATTGCCTCCAATGCTACTGGTAGTTTTCTGTTTGGGCAGACTTCTTTAATCTTTCCCCTAGTATCAGGGGGAATTATAAAGTGCTGGGAGCATACGTTGTATCAGTCATGTATGCTAAGATGGATCACTGAATCTATTAACAAGTGCTATAAAGCCTCTCTGTTTCAGAGTTGGTTTTGCTTTGATTCGGTTTTTGTAAGAGGTAAAGACAATCTATAATACACTTACATCAACATAGGACTAAAATAAATTATGTCCAAGCTTAGAGTTGTAGGTGAGTGTACTTACTATCCAGTTCCCAAACTTAATGAGGCTATACCCAAATTGTGAGGATGTTGAATTATAGCAGTTTGTTACTCATTCAGCATTGTCAGAATGAGGGTTGGGAGCCATTAGGAGACTGAAGTGTCAGTGAGCATTCTTGATGTAGCAAAGCAACGCTGATACTCCCTCCTTTCCCACAATATTTTATGGGGCAAGGAAAATAAAGGGGTTTTGCATCAGTACTGTGTTTGTACTGACATTTGGGGAGTGGGGAATTGAGAGCTGTAAAATACCTATGTTCCTGTCCTGATGCTAGGTGAACTTAAAATTGCCTTTTCTAAGGTAAAAAAAAAAACAAAAACAAAAAAAAAAAACCAGTGATTCTTTCTCCAAGAAGGTGCAACATTTGCTTCCACTGAACAGATGAGCATTAATGACAGTATATGTCTTCACGATCTGATGTTCTGAGAATTACTATTACAGAGTATGCTGATGAGTTGTATGGCTTGTAAGCATTAAAGGTCACATCTGTGATCTGAAGGTAAACGATAACCGATTTGTGACTTAGAGCTCCAGTTCTCCTCACCATCTTTCATCTAATGCCTCTTTTTCTTTCTTTTTCCTGGTTGCCTCATCTCACAGCACCTTCTCCTCTCATTTTTACTTTCTGCCTCCCCAGAAAAACAAACAGTTTTGTCATGCTAAGACTTTCGTGTAGTGAAAGTCCTCAGTTACAGGAGGAAAGACGAAAGTTAAAGCCTCTGAAATTTTTTTTACATATGGCTGAGAGAGGCATAAGGCTCCCTGCCAATGCTAATCTCTACTCCATTCTCCAGGCTGTCTGTCTGCCATAGGATACTTCTGATGAAAAAAAATAAAATAAAACAATATT